>JAZHYW010004862.1:0-281849 GCA_037355805.1 Ixodes ricinus
ACTCTCAAGATTTCCCTTATTACCACCTAGACCTGAATATTACCTTTATCTGGGAAGCTCCCTCGGGTTGGCAGTCCTGGGTCAGATGACCCTTGCTTGCCACCAAAATTATGAGATTAGCTCAGTTACGGAACTGCTCAGGAACGCTGCCTGCACGAATGGCTATGTGTGGGTGCGTTATGTGTCATGTGTTATATTGCATGTTATGTGTTACTTGTTATTTTGCATCTGGGTGAAAAACTCAATTACTCGGATATATTCAGGTTGATCAAATTGAAGAACAACGGCAATACTGGAAGTCTTGTCTAATTGCAACCGACGTGTTAACCTTCAGCTTTGAAAAGGTAAGGCCATGGATAAAACCCACACGAATAAAATTAAAACCGACCTCGCGGAACAGATTGCTGGGGAACAACGAGAAAGAAGCGCTTCGTTGGCACATTTAAAAGTTGTTATTCGGCTACGCCTAATAAGTTTACACCTCATAAATTCATCTCCGTAATTACGCGTACTTAGCCTGCGCTGAAAGGCTAAGTCGAGCACTTGCCGCCACACCTCCGCTCATGCGTCGCCTCTTCCGGCGGAAGCCATACCATACAAGAACGCAACTGAGCGCCTGCGTTCGTAATGTGTGAACAGTTTTATGTCGAGTAATTAGCTTAATCGATGGCATAAATTACCTGAAACCTGCGACGTGTCTTCACGCAGCTTGTTTCTCCTCTTTTTAGTTATATTATGCACACCATTTTTGTTGGGATATGTGAGAGTTTAACAAATTACTATACATTTCGTCTATAATGTTGAGGATAAATATCGACTTGGATGGGCGAAGTCGGTCGACGACTTGACGTAACGCCCGATAGATGGCAGAAGTTCCCCGCCGTCTGAGTCGTCCGGTGGATCTCGCTTTAGCGGTGATTGTTGCCTGCAATTTATTTCCTACTTCCTTAAAAATTACGAGATTTTTTTCTTTCAAAGTTCTTGAAACCCAAGAGCCAGTAGAAATATGATGTATCAGGCAGGCTTACCAAGTTTTGTGACAAGTGGTTCTATCTTGTTAACTTGATCTCGGAAACTACGATTTGTTAGTATACGTACAGCTGAATTCCAGCGCAAAATAATTTGATAAGGTAGGAGAAATGGTACTAGTTGTATTGAGATAGAGTGTCGGTATAGATTTGGTGTGCAAAGTGTTGAAAAAGTTATATCATCGCTTAATTTTTTTGGTTTTTTGTTTTTGCTTCTAGAAAAATAATGAAATGTTTCAAATCTCAGTTACTCAATAGTGCCGAGTTAAAAATACACGAATTAAAAAATTTCGGAATAAAAGAAATGTGCTACGTCGCGTAGCACATTTCTTTCATTCATCTGTGTGTGTGTGTGTGTCTGTCTGTCTGTCATATGTAACCGCCCTTAGAGGAACGTATTTAGGGCTAAGGGCTATGCTAGAGAAAAGGACTGATTGTAAAACATATTTTCTGGGTGACGATTGGACGTACTATTAATATTCAACCGGTTAATTACTACCCGTCTAATAAAATAGTTGGAATTCATAAATGTAACCTCTGGCTGTGATATCGCTGCATATCTTCTAGTGGGGACCCTTGATTTTAGTTTGACGCAATGTGAGAATAATTTTCTGGGTGCAAGTTATTTCCAGACTACTAGTAACTTTAGCGAAACAAAAATTGTCGATTTTTAAAATGCATTTATCTGATATGTTAGTAATCTTGGCGTCAACGATTTCTATGCTAGTATCGCTATTATATACGCAGTCTGTTTTTTTCTAAGATGGCAAATATTTAGGAAAAAATACACTGGAAAGAGGAATATTATTACTTCAAAATAATGTTATCGACCATGGCGACCTTCAGGGTACGAGCATAAGCAAACAATTAGTGGCTTGATTAACTAAAATTCGCTAATTAACATTTTACTCTTCAATTTAACTGGCATAAATTACTTGGAGATTTGCAGCCCGTCGTTTATATAATCAAAACCAGGTGATAGATTTAAAAAAAAAGAAAGAAAGTTCTACTTCGAGCTATGTCGTGGCAATTTTTGACAACTGCTGCAGTGCAAAACCGAAAATAAGACAAGAGCGCAATGAGCCCGAAGACCGCCAGCGAAGGCGGAGCAGTGTATCACGTGGATGTGACGCGCATTGCTGTGAGCTCGTGACCAAAATGTCTGAATTCTCGCGTGATCGGCTCGCGGCCTGCTACCGCGACGGCCTCGCTATCGTACGTAAAACTGAAGTCATTAGAGAGTTTTAGGGAACCGGAACAAAATACGATCGATAAACAAAAACGATCGATACCTTGGATCGGGCGAGTCGACCGATCGTGTGCCTTGAAACGGCTTTGGGGGTACCGTATTTGCAGACGAGAGCAGACGATCGGTACAGGTCGCGCCCCTGGCAACGGAAACCTGCACCGGCCTTATCGAGAAAAGACAGAGGCCAGATTCACGAAACGATCTTACGCCAAAAATGTGCGTAAGACAAAACTTAAAAACAAATTCGTATTCACGAAACAAAATTGTCGTAAGTTTTGTGCAGGTTACGACGAAATCCTACGACAGCTACGAAGCTGTCTTACGCACTTCTTACGACCTAATCAGCATGGCCGACAGCGTCGCTGTCGCGACGACCAACGGACGGTTATTTTTCTACGTGCGCTTCTCACGCGTCCGTACTTCAAGCAGCAAGAAAAAAGTAAAAAGTACCTGAAACAGACCACGACGAACAAGAACGCTGGATCCACGAACACCCGGGAAGACCTCCAACGGCCACGATTCCACCGACACCGAGCAAGAGTTCGGCATATAGGCCTAGCAGGAACTACGCGACTCGGCGATCGTCTGCCCACGACCAGCTGGCGTGCTGAATTGAATATGCCCGCGCGACCCTTGTGAACCCTTCCCATAGTTTGATCGCTGACCTCAATTTTAGATTAAGAGGTCAATCTCTTCCTTTTGTCATCTCCTTGTTTTTCGAGGCAGCGGTGACGAACGCTGTCGTCGAAAAAGGGCTCTCATCGATTCTATCGCTCCTCTTTGTTTTGTGTGATATAGAGCTCAAATAAACGCCGTATGGATTACCTTCGCAACACGGTATGTACTGTACACTTTGTTATTAGTATTCCATTTTTATTCTGACACGACTGCACCTCACTGTCGATCGCTTTAACAGTTCGTGGGTCACAATGCCGGTCCAACCTTTCTTTGCCGGGTGTCACGTCAGCATCGAGTCGCAATCGTAAAGGATCGGTCCCGAAGCGCTTATCAATTCGCGGTCCAACAGCGCGAATGCAGCACTTCGATCAAACGCGCGCGTCCGCTCCGAGTGTGAACACGTATTACGTGGCTCTTGCTGAAACTCTCGTAATTCATACGTATCGTTTTTAACGTCGGCTCGCTCTGCACCTCCGAGGCCGCGAAAAACGCCGCGGCAATTTGTTTCCATCTACGTCGCTTTGCAAACGACTGACACGGGCCGTCTTTTACCAACGATGACAGTTGTGTTGACTTCGTAGCGATCGAGTTCGTAGCACAGTCAACGGAGGCGGTTACGCATCCCGGCCTCGGCATTCGGGCGTGTTGACGGCAAGGCATGGGACGTTCAACTTGGCGTCGATGGACGAGGAGGACGTCGTACGGCAGTTCAGGTTCACAAAGGAGGATCTGCCCCATCTCCGATTGGCACTGCGCATCCCGGAGACGTTGACAACCAACGGCTGAATCTGGGTGTCAGGGACTCGTTTCCCACCGTATCTTTTTTTTTTTTTTTTTTTAGTGTATCCGATTTATACCTTTGGGGAATAAATAGTTCCTCGACCGTACATGGTAACTTGTTTTTTGTAAGTCATACGTTCTCAGTGGACAAGCTTTGGTGTTTTACATCAACCAAATGTGATGTTTACTCCAACCACGTCCTGATACGCTGAAAAGTCGCCGACAGTAAACTTGATTTGACACACAAATAAGAACACGCTCGCGCGCGCTTATCATCAACATTCGAAGTCGTCTACCAGCGATCCTGTGTCTTTCCTTCGAGGCCCACTGCAGGGTCGAGTATTAAGAAAGTTATGGGCAAATAAAACTAGGAATATTAAATCGCGAATAAAATAACAAAAATATACCCACTTTCTCAAGTTTAGGCGGTCATTTTTCTTGTACAAAATTACGAGGAGGTCAATCCGTTCCTTCGCTCCTCGCAACGAGAAGTTCTTTTTCGACGCCGCGTTTAAGCCTTTAAGGACGTCATTCCAAAGATTCTAAAGGGCTGGAGTAAAAAAAGGATTAGCGCCTAGCACCTCCCGAAGTAGAAAGATATAATCTTCCGCTGAAACTTGCTTGCGAGGAGGAGGCGGGCGGAGGTAGATACGGCGCTCATGTTGCTCTCTTACGGTAAAGATAGCAGACGATCACGGTCGCACGCCCGCGAACCGATCGTTGAGGGGTGTACGGTACGACCACGAAAAAGAAAATAAAGGAAGACCTGTAACTTTACTGCTGTGCACTTATTAAAACTATCACCCAATATTTAAAGGGCTCGTTTTATAGGATATATGTGATTAGCATTAGAAGACAAATTTTTAATTCATGAAACATTTTTAAACTAAAAAGTATCCAGAGCCTTGATGCAGAAGGCTGTTGCTCACTCTGTTGACACTACAGATAACCCTCAGTCATAAAGCAGCTATAAAAACGGGTGATAAGTGCTCGAAATACACATCCCAACGTTTGCATGAAAAAACAACAAAAAAGAAACAACGCATAAAATATAAAAAACGTAATATTGAAAAAACTGAAAAATATAAAAAAACCTTAAAACATGAAAAAAAAATACTTAAAATATAAAACCTACAATAAGAAAAAAGTTAGAATATAAAAAACGGTATATAAAAAACTTAAAATATAAAAAACAAAAAAATATAAAAAGCTTAATATATAAAAAAATTAAAATATAAAAAAAAAACTTAAATATGAAAAAAAACTTAAAATATGAAAAAAACTTAAAATATGAAACAAAATTGAAAATATGAAATAAAAACTTAAAATATAAAAATATGGAAAAAGCAGAATATAAAAAAACCGTAAAATATAAAAAAAACTTAATATAAAAAAAACTTTAAATATAAAAACAAAAAATGATGTGCGGGCCAACAGGATTTGAACTCTCCATTACCAAGCCCCAACGGGTGCACGAAACTGACGCTCCAGCCCACTGAGCTACTGCGCAGACGATTTTTACCCTTGCTAAACATTAATTTATCTCTATTAAGGATGTCCGATTGCGTTTTGTTCTGTATTTTTCTTTTTATTTGCTGAATTCACTTTTATGCACTTGCTGTCACATATGGCGCTTCTGCCAGGCACTACCACGAGTTCTTTTAATCATGTTTGAAGCCACGGCACGCTCTCTCCGCCAGCGAAATAGCCGTTTTGCTAACCAAGCGAGACTGTCCCTGTCGGCCATTGATCGTGCCGGTCGTGCCTTACGGTTCGACCACCGCATTACGGTAAGATCGCAGAGGACAGGCGCATGCGCAGTTCGTACCGTAGGGCCGATCGTACCGTATCGGATGTGCAAAAACGGTTCCCTAAAACTCTCTATTGCGTGCATCGGACATTAGGGACCTTTAGCAAACCGTTGCCGTGCTCAGCGTACCACACTACCGAAGCCTTTGAAGCATGCTTTTAAGCACGCGCCCCGCGGTCACGGTACCACCCGGGCGCTCGCCTAAAAGCACGCTTCAAAGGCTCCGGTAGTGCTGTACGCGGAGCACGGCAACGGTTTGCAAAAGGTCCCTGTATCGGCGCTCTCAAAAAGCACTGAAATTTAGTGATTTCGTTCAAGGTTTTCTGCTTCAGCTGTGACACGGTGCTTCCTAGATACGCTATTTTTTCTGCGTACAGGGAACCACGTATGCCTACGGCTTGTTTTCGGGCTTCACTTATGCAAGGTAGCGAGGAACTCTACTATTTACCGCCTTAGCCGGTGGCCCTTGAGATGTTTCGCGGTATGTCACGTAGAAACCCCTCTGCCCCGGAGTATGTGAGAAATCGAAGAGAAATGCTATCGTGATTTCACTCAATCAAATTATCGACATTCTTGATTTCTTGGAAGTGGCCCTCTATAGATTTCTTAAGTCTCCCGAGATGAATGTGGAGTCGGAAATTAAGATTTGGCTTTTTAATGCGTTAGCATTAGAACACAGGTTTTCACGAAAACCCACCGGTGTCAGTTAAAGTCCCTAGATAAGAGCTTCCTACAAGTAGCGACATTCTTTGAAACGCCGACTGCGTGACGGTGCACGTTTTAGGAAGCGAATAGCGGCACATAGCAGAGGTTTGAAGTGAATGCAGCCATTTTGTTCCATCGGAATGTGCTCTGTCATTTATTGGTTGTCGTTACTTGTAAAAGCAGTATCAAGGGACTTCAGTGTCAGTCGGTGCGTCTGTTTGTCAGCGCCATGCTTGACGTCGCGAGGAAAGTGGGGTGGAGAGGAGGTATTGTGTTTACAGATTCAATAGGAAGTTTTCGTAGACCGCGTTTCCCTCTCCGCTAAGCCCTCCGCGACGAAGAAGCTGCTACTGCGCCTGCGCGCCGATCACCTTGGCTGTAGAGTTTCGGGTATCGTAGTTGGTTGCGGAGAGCTTTGCGGGACGTCGAAAACGACCTATGAAAACTCCCTATTGTCTCACTAAGGCGGCGGAGAGAAAGGGAGAGGGTGACGCGTGCTGGCGTCAGCGCTTCGGACCAATACGAGCGTCGCACAGCTGGCGCGGAGCCAGAGACGAGCAGGCGCCGCGCCGCTTTGGATAGTGGCCCAGCTCAGTTGCCGCTCTGCCAATGGATGTGGTTCTTTCCACGAGTGATATGGCTGACCGTATCCAAGAGCGACGACGGGAAAAAGCCGAGGTCTTGCGTCGGCGACGTCACGCCGAGACAGAAAATGAGCGTGAGCGTCGTTTGGCTGCTGCCGCAGAGGCAAGGCGACCGAAGCGTGCAGCGGAAAGCGAAGAGGAGAGGCATTAATAAACGACAGGAAAGCGGTGACCAACGAATGACAAGGGGTACTAAACGAATGGAAAGGGGTGAAAAGGGGTGAGCAAGAACTAATGCTGACGCATTTCCATCGGATGAATCCATTGATCGTTGAACAATTTCTTTCAAACAAGTCGTTCTTACCTGCGTCGACAAGTTCGTCCCTGAGAGATCAGTCAAAAGAAATAAACCCAGTCCATAGGTGACGCGTAAAATTATACATCTAAAACGAGAGATAAATCGAGTAGAAAGATTACATCAAGCTTAAATATTTTGCTTCCTTATCTCCAACATAAATTACGAGCGCTTGTGCAGCCTTGTGCACATATCCAAATATTGTTACTGCAATATTAAAATGTACAACTTCCTCAAAGAAAATTCAAGTAAGTTTTAGGTCCATTTCACAAAATAGAGTATAACAATTAAGGAGCTTAGTAATAACAGACAGATGCTTGTCGATGAACAGTGCATCACTAGAGAGTTTAGTAATTTCTTTTCAGCTGTTTACGCCATTGATCACTCTGTCTTGCCATCATTTACTTATGACAATCCTAGGATCAGTGACTGAGTGGTCTCTAAAGAAGGAATCCTTGACAGCCTTCTGCGGATAGACGTTAGAAAGTCGTGTGGCCAAGATTAAATTCCTAACGCTTTCCTAAAAATACATGCCGAATGGTGTTCTAAGTTTCTTTACGTAATTTACTCTTGCAATTTAAAATGGGTACGGTGCAACAAGATTGGAAAGTAGCCAAAGTAGTGCCTATATATGAGACTAGAGACAAGCAGCATGCTTGCAGTTATAGACCAGTGTCGTTGTTGAGTACATATAGTAAGGTTCTTGAACATTTCATTTTCAAACACATCATAGCTTTTCTAGAATCTAGAGCGTTTCTAATAGATGAACAACACGGGTTCCGTAGAGGGTGCTCGGCAGTAACACAACTTCTCCACACGGTCCATAATTTTGCTACATAATTGATAATGATGGTCAAGTCGATGCTGTTTTCTTAGATTTCACAGATGCGTTCGACAGGGTTTCATATCGCAAGTTATTACATAAGCTGAAGCAGGTACTAGATAATGATTGCCGTCTGAAATGGTTACTCTTACCTTTCAAACCGTAAACAGTTCGCGTGTGTGGGCAAATCAGAATCCATTGAATTACCCGTTCGATCTAGAGTGCCCCAGAGTACAGTACTCGAACCATTTTATTTTTAGTTTCTATCAATGATTTGATTGTAGATGACTGTTGTGGGTTTCCCCCTTTAGGGGTACCACTGAGAAACACAGAAGGTTCCTTGGGTCCGGATAATAACGTGTTTATTGACTGCAATGTCACACGCTTGCCCTGAGGGCCAACAATGGTAGAGATGACGGCGCTGCCTCTTTTGACAGGATCGCCGGTCGGAGTCCGCGCTGTCGCAATTGACAGTATCACGGAGGGGGAGGATCAGATAAAGATAGGAAGGCTCCGTCGAGCAGAGCCTCCCCCAGCGAGAGTCCCGCCCGTTGGATTAGGGCCGTCTTATATAGCCTGCGGGAATGGACGCGCCCAGGGTGGGTCGGATGTAGGTGGCTCCCCGGAGGGGCGGACGCGTCCAAGTCATGATCCCGAGGGGTGTGCCTTCGGCAGATCACCCGAGAAGGACGAGGGAAAGCCGCCCACCAGGGAATACGGCTTCGCCCTCGCATCCGGGACGCGCCCCCACGTGGCGACGTCCCACGGCCTGCCTCAGCTAGGCCTAGATAGAGATGCGGGGAACACGTGGTTCCCACACTCCCCCTCCTTAAGGCTGAGGTAGGTTTAAGAAAAATAAAAATTAACCTACCGACTCTCGAAAACAAAACAAAACAAAAAAACAACGCGGCGGTGCCGGCTCCCACATGCTTGGGGTAACAAATAAATTGCCGTCTTCGGTGACGTCCTCGACGTTGCCGTAGCTCGCTCACCATGGCGTAGTGTCCTTGATGGAAGTGGGTTCGTGGGGCCCTTGGGACTTGTCACGGGACGAACGGGAACGGCTGGTCCCTGGTCGGCGAGTTGTCCGACCGCAGCGCGGGTCCCGTAGATGACGAGCGGCAGTCCCTGGTCGATTGTCGGTCCCGGTGTCGCACGAAGACGACGGGTCGCTGGTTTGGCCCGCGGCCGGGGCTGGGGTAACGGGGCTGCCTGACGAGTGACGCGTAGCCGCGGCCCACGAACGCCGCTGAGCTGCCGTAGCCAGGAGACGCGGCGTCCCGAAACAGGAGACACGCAGGCCGCCCACTACGCAAACGAGCGAAGTCGACACACGTACGACATATCAGATCGTGCGCTCGACCTGTACTCCTACGAACGGCGGGCAGCAGAGACTGCGCCGCAGTTCAACAGGCAGATCGGAACACAGAGTTACCGACGCCACGGGAGGAAACGCAGCCACGTCCAAACACACAGGACGAAAGGCGCGGTGCGCAGCAGAACGTGCGACAGGACTCAAGAAGGGTCCCGGCAACAACGTTGCTTTCGCTGCAATAGCGCCAACCACCTGGTTCGACAATGCCCAGAACGGCAGAACCCCGGTCCCCAACAGTCGGGAAACGAGCAAAGCCGCCGATAACCAGCCCGGCTAGCTCAGTCGGTAGAGCATGAGACTCTTAATCTCAGGGTCGTGGGTTCGAGTCCCACGTTGGGCGCCAGTTGTGGGTTTCCCCTTTAGGGGTACCACTGAGAAACACAGAAGGTTCCTTCGGTCCGGATAATAACGTGTTTATTGACTGCAATGTCACACGCTTGCCCTGAGGGCCAACAATGGTAGAGATGACGGCGCTGCCTCTTTTGACAGGATCGCCGGTCGGAGTCCGCGCTGTCGCAATTGACAGTATCACGGAGGGGGAGGATCAGATAAGAATAGGAAGGCTCCGTCGAGCAGAGCCTCCCCCAGCGAGAGTCCCGCCCGTTGGATTAGGGCCGTCTTATATAGCCTGCGGGAATGGACGCGCCCAGGGTGGGTCGGATGCAGGTGGCTCCCCGGAGGGGCGGACGCGTCCAAGTATGATCCCGAGGGTGTGCCTTCGGCAGATCACCCGAGAAGGACGAGGGAAAGCCGCCCACCAGGGAATACGGCTTCGCCCTCGCATCCGGGACGCGCCCCCACGTGGCGACGTCCCACGGCCTGCCTCAGCTAGGCCTAGATAGAGATGCGGGGAACACGTGGTTCCCACACTGTATACAGTTTTCCAAAATAGCTTGCGTTTCTGGTCAAAAAAGTTTAGATGACAGACTTCAAATGATCTTTTTGTGGTGTCAAAAGTAGCGACTAAACTTGAACAGAAATGCGTGCAAATGATAATAACGCTGAAGAAGGTACCGCCCCTCCCCCTTACACTATCAGTTCGAATGCTTTAGCATTAAATAGTGAATACAAGTATCTTGGGGTTACAATTCCCTCTAACGTTAGCTGGACTTTTCACATTGGGCAGGTTATTGCCAAAGCGTCTAACGGCGTTGAATCTAACAGCGTATAAAATTCTAATCCGTCCTTTACTAGAATATGCTGACATCTTATGAGACCCTCGTTCACAGTCACATGTAGACCAGTTAGAGGGGTTCAAAAATTTATTAGGTTAATTTATAATTCATGTGGCAAATGATCAGATGTTTCACCGTGGTATGCTTCTTTCGGACTGCCTGAGTTGTCATGTCGAAGGAAAGGAAAGCGCTTAAAATGTTTACGTAGCATAATATATAACAAAACTTGTTGAAGTTTTGATGACTATCTCCAACATAGCGTGAGCCGTGACACAAGACATAAGCACGAGAAACTGATTCGTAAACTTCGTTGCAGAAAATACGTTTTAAAATATTCCTTTTTCGCTTACCGGTCGTGAGTGAATCGAGTTGCCTCGCAACGTAGCGAGTATTGTCTCTTGCTGCACTTTCTAACGCAATTGATTAACTTTTCTTCGTTAGAATAGACTCCAAGGACTAAACTGCTTACTAGTTTTATTGAATGCGGATGTGTATTTATTTGCTTTGCTGACTTTTTTTTTATTGTTCTGCCTACACCATGCCTTGGCCTCCAAAAGTTGGCGGGCAGTATATTCGAATAAAATAAACGTGAGAGAAAAATAGTAAAATGCAGATATCGTTCGCTCATCATCTAAGTATAACGATCTTAAGATGCTCTTCCTACTAGGCAGTTCTGTGGCACGTCACTACAAAAAAAAAAAGAAAAAAAGAATGGAATTGAGCGCGTAGGCATATCTCTTGGCGATATTGGTGCAAGCCTTCTCCGCTTTATTTGTGGAGGTCACAACGCGCCTGTAACTTTCCGCATATCGCAGCAATTTGCTTTTATTTTGAGTTTCTTCTGGAAATACTTTCTATTCTACGCTCGTTACACGTTACTCGGAATCTTTTTCGTAAGATAAATTTACGAACTTTTTCGTCAAGAAGGTTTCGGGAATCTGCGGCAAGATTCCTGAAACTTTCTTACAACGAAAAAGTTCGTAAGTTCATCTTACGACAAAGTTAGGAACTTCTGAGCATTCCCGAAGCAAAATGTTCGTACGTTTTGCGTAAGTTACGACGAAATTCGTAACTTACGCAAAACTTACAAACATTTTGCTTCGGGAATACTCAAAAGTTCGTAACTTTGTCGTAAGATAAATTTACGAACTTTTTTCGTCGTAAGAAAGTTTCGGGAATCTGGCCTCTGGCCTCATACCTTTTTGGTCACGTGCTCATAGCAACGCTCGTCACATCCACGTGACACGAGCCCGAAGAGAGAGAGAGAGAGAGAGAGAGAGAGAAGTGTTGAAAGAAAGGAAGCCCGAAGACCGCCTTCGGGAGCTGTCTTTCCTTCTTGCCTTTGTTTCGGTTTCGCTCTGCCGCAGCGGTGGAAATTTGACATGAGATAACTCGAAATAGTAGGTATTCTGACAAAAAAAAAAGTCTAACAACTGATTTTGCCTATACTAACGACGGTCCCCAAATCTCCAACTAAAATATGCCACTTAAAAGGAACAGTTCAAAAGTTTATTAGCGAATTGAGTTAATTAAGCCACCAATTGTTTGTTTACGCTCGTTCCCTTATTCGTTATCTGTATCTCAAAACGTCCCATTCGCATTTGGACCTTGCGCATTTCGTCCCATTCTCGTTTCGCCCGTCTCGTTTGAACCTTCTCATAAGATCCGAGTCAGTTTCTTCGCACGGGCCCATTCTAGTTTTGTCCGTTCGCTTTACGACAAAATTGCACTAGTTCGACACATATTTACCGACGTTATGCCTTCGCGCCTTTGTTGATGAGTCTTACCTTGTTTGGGCCCGCAGCACACCACCAGATATATGTAGGTTTCTTCGTGTTCGGGTAAAACCTAATAGTTCCCTATATTCACACCCCGATTTTATTTTTTTTAGGTTGAGGTAAACACGATTACTAACCGAATTCTGTTAATAACCACAAGTTTTAACTATTTTCACGATTTCCGGGATAGTAGAATTCTGGAGCCCTTAACGAAACTTGTGGAAAGTGCGCATGACAGAAGCGATATAAAAAGTTATTCGAGTAACACAGATTCAGTTGGGCTAGCTGGTTCTTGACTGGATAGAAGCGCCGGAGGACAGGGACAATGTGAAGAAGGTAACGACAACACAAACAACACAGGGTAATACTTAAAGAAAAATATTTTAGCGAAGGCAAGTTGATAACCCATACAAAAATGTCCTATGGTCGGCTATAGAAAATTCTTTGTATGGTCGGCTTTAGCTATTTGGCCCAATTAGCTAAAGAATTTTCTATGGCTGTCTTTAGCATTTCTTATGGTCGCCTTTATGGTCCTCTTTAGCTTTGTCTATGGCCCTATCGCTGTCCAGCCATAGCGCTCTTTAGCTTGTCTAATGGTTGGCTAAAGACTTCTCTATGGCTTACCCTATGGCTCTCTTTAGCCAGCAAACTCTAAAAAAAAAATTTACTTCAAGTCTTGTGAACGCTACATGGTAGATAATACGTGGTAGATAATACGTACATGTCGGAACACACAGAATACACAGAACACAAGCAGAACAGTACCCCACACAACAGCAACAACGCCGCGACACCGGACCCTCTTTTCATACGCTACGTTCGCGCTAGCTGTATATATGGTAGTCTAATTTTTGAATCCGACTTTTTCGGTGACCCATTATTTGTCGCAAAAACACGTAGAGGCGGAGCGAATATTACTCGTACTTAATACATTATTTGAATTGTCTCTTGGAATAGCCCCCATCTCTTAATTCAACACCCTGAAAAAAGCAAATGTAGATCATTAGGCTAATTAACTAAAATTTATTAATTATCTTTTTAATAAGTTTGATGAATCACGTTGACAATGCAGTGATGACAGGCTGGTGCTGAGGATTGCAATAAAGCTATTGCTTGATTGCAGTGTTCGGCGCCAGTGTAATTTATTTTCACTTTTGGGGGGTAATAATTAATTTTAATTGTTGCACAAGTATTTTAATGGATTTTTCAAACAAACAATATTACTGGTTTTCACGACTCGTTGCAACAGCAGAGAACATATCTTGGGTCATGGTTTGTCACCGGCATTACAGAAATTTAGTATTGATTTAATTTTCTAACCTGGAGTGTTTTTACTAAAACAGTAAGCGCCGGTAGTGATTTTCTATAGGCGTGGAAAGAAAATTTATTGGTTCTTAGTCTTTAGACTCGGGGCCATAAATTTTTCTATAGACGGGTAAAGACAATTTATTGGTTTCCCGTCTTTAAACTCGGGGCCAAAGAATTTTCTATAGGCGGGTAAAGAACATTTATTGGTTCGCTGTCTTTAGACATTGGGCCATGTAATTTTCTATAGGCGTCTAAAGAAATTTTATTGGTTCCCAGTCTTTAGACATAGGGCCATAAAATTTTCTATAGACGGTTTAAGACAATTTATTGGTTCCCAGTCTTTAGGCTTGTGGCCATAAAATTTTCTATAGGCGGGTAAAGAAAATTTAATGGTTCCCAGTCTTTAGACACAGGGCCATAGATTTTTCTATAGCTGGCTGTAGCTGTCTTTATGGATTTCTATGGCCGACCATAGAGGGCCATAGGGGGTGATAGCCTGCCATATAATTTTCCATAGACGACCATAGACCATTTTTGTATGGGAGAAGCGCTATCCCAGACTACCGAATGACTCGCTGACGTTGCTGTTAGTTGCAAACGGAAGTTTTGATGTTGAGAAAACATTATCTCAGCTAAGATATGTCTGAAGACTGGACAGGTCTACTATCAGAACAGGAACGCTGCGCATGCAATTGATTATGTATATCGAAAAAAGGTTTTGAAAATTGAAATGACTAGGGAACTTCTATACCACGTTTTAGTCCGATTATCTTCACATTAATGACTGGTTTGTGTAAATAAAACATTACATGTCCTAACACCGATAAATGCTTTTTATTGGCGGAAGGCAACGATCGAGTGCTGGAGGTGGAACTTCTGCATTTTTTACCTGTCACAACTATAGACCTCTCCAATAATCGCCCTTTGGGCGCTGCCACCTTTGTCTACTGGGCCGTGGAAAACGTTTTGCTCTTGCACAGTTGCTCTTTTTCACGAAATACGAGACGCCGCGCACGTGTCCACAGCCCGCTGACTCAACATTGTTCGCCTGGATGATAAGCGCTGAAAAGGTTTATAGACCTTTGCAAAAATCGCCTCCTGCGCGCTGCCATCTTTGTCCGCTGGGCTGTGGAACGCCTTCTGAGCATGCGCAGTAGCTCTGTTGTGCGGGGTATCAGACGCTGCGCATGCGCCCACAGCTCAGTGACTCAGCATCTTTTGCCCGAGTGATAAGCGATGCAAAGGTATATACGGCGAGCAAGTGTGTCACAATACGTCTTCGGCGCATCGAAACGCAAGGAGGTGAACGCTAATCAAAGGGCAAGATAGAGAACGCGCAGGGAGCGCGCGATGACGAACTAGCCAAGCGCGCGCCGTCATTGCTAGAGGTCCGGGGGGGGGGGGCAAACAGTACGTGGACGCGTTTGGGGTAAACAAACGGATGAGGTGCGCACGAAGCAGACCAATTTGTACGCCGTATAGACCTTTGCATCGCTTATCACCCGGGCGAAAAACGCTGAGTCACTGAGCTGTGGAGGCATGCGCAGCGTCTACTATACCGCACAACAGAGCTACTGCGCATGCTCAGAAGGCGTTCGACAGCCCAGCAGACAAAGATGGCAGCGCGCAGAAGGCGACTTTATCAAAGGTCTATACGGAGTACAAGTTCGTCTGCTTCTTTTGCTGGGGTTGTGATGACGTCAGAACGACGAGCTCTGATTTGCTCTGATTGAAAGATAGTGAGTAGACCTTAAGGCAGCTTACTTTGAGACCTGTCCACTATCCTTCATTCAGAGCCAATCAGAGACTCGGCATTCTGACTTCATCAGAACCCCTGCAAAAGAAGCAAACGAACTTGCAGCTTCGCATAGGCTACGCTTGATTCGTGCTACATCACCAATACCTTTGTTTTTTGGCATTTCCTTCGGCAAGTATTAATACAGAATGTGCTTTATCAGCCGGGTTTTATGGAGATCTGTAATATTCTACTGTAACGTTTGGCTTTAACGAAGAAGCGACAGCGAACAGCGTTACGCCATATAGGGAATTATAAGGGTCAAGTGAGGAAGGCGAAACGAGAACAGGCCCAAATGGGGGGCTTGAAATGCCAAGGACGAAACGGGAAAGTAAATGCGACGGGTCAAAACAAGAAGATCTTTTTGAGAATGGTTGTCTTGAGAAGGGCCAAGCGAGAAGAAGAAACGAGAAGAGGCTCAAATGATAACCACCCCGTGCCCTGACGTCCGCCGGATTAATATGTATATATATTGTTTTAAATTTCGGGTGTCCTTCAATTTCTCGACCATTTTCCGTCTTAGGAAAAAAAAATGACCGCATCTCCACGTGGTGAATGATGTTGATTGGGGCGACGCTCTGGTGGTGCTGATGATACTGATTTTATTGTTCATAGGTAGTGCTGATGGTGCTGATTTTTTTTATTGCTCATAGGTAGTGCTGAGTTCCGGGTTGCGTTTCGACTTCATTATTACTGCTTTATGGTCGGTGAAATGCAGAGCCAGTTGTTCTTCTAGCGGATCAGCTTGGATCCGCTAGAAGTCGTGGGAACGCATCTCCACCGCTTAAGTCAACGGTCCATGTCAGAAAGAGAATGTGTGGTATGGAACGTGGTTATATACGCATTTGAGCATTTGACCGCAGCGCCCTCTCGTCTATAAACCGTTGAGCCAATGCATGCAAAGTTTAACGCGATTATATGCGCATTTGACCGCAGCGCCCTCTCCTGTATAGACGTTGAGCGGCTACATGCAACGTTTCATCCATGGCAGACACCCCAGCTCTTGAGTTACTACCACGTCTCAGAGTCGTGGCCGAGTGGTTAAGGCGATGGACTAGAAATCCACTGGGGTCTCCCCGCACAGGTTCGAATCCTGTTGACTGCGGAAACATTTTTTCTTTTTATGTGAGCACGGACGCCGTCCGGACGGACGGACGGACGGACAAGGCTAGACCCTAAGGAGCTTCACCCTAAAAACCCGCTCTACCTATTATGAAAACATGTTTCTTAACTGTGCAGAAACTTATGAGTTACCACAAGAAGTTTGAGATCACAATTTAAGGTAAATACGTACAAACTAGAATTAGGCAAGCGTTGTCGTTGCCCATCGTTACGACGTAAAAGTACAGTGCAGTAAGTTCTCAGTGTCGTAGATATCAATGTGAAAACTGTGATCCGTGTTTCTTATGAGAAAGCACACGTTTGTAGAAAAGATTATTTTTTAAATACATTTCTTAGTTTGATTACTCCTGCATGCCATTCAATATTTTTGTGTGCACAACGTAGTTATTTTTTCCTTTTGTCTTAGGTGCTGAAAACTTCGAAGATCAACGATGTGAAGAATGCTGCCCGCACAACCATTCAGCCAAGACTTTAATTGATGCTGCTGTTTCCCTGAAAGAAGCACCGTCCAATATCAAAGCTTTCACGGTGTTTTGGGCACGCATTAAATACCAATACCAATGCCAATACCAATACCAAAAGCAGAACACAAAAGGATAAACTGATATTCAGTTATCAAGAACGCCTCGAGGATTTTAGCAAGACTTTTTTCCTGTTTTCCTTTCGTTTGCCTTAAAAAAAAAAGAAGATATTATTTAGTTATTTAAATTTCTCAAGACCGGAAGTTTATTCTAGAATGAAGCTATATATTGTCTCTTTACTATGACACAAAGAAATATACATAATAAAAAAAAGAAAAACAAAGAAAGCTTTATTTTAGCAGATCTTCCCGAAGGAAACATAAAAGTGAGATAGACCAGATGGAGCTATATTATTTTAAATGTGGCCATAAAGAGCAAAGGTGCTGGTACAAATAAATACGGCATTTGGTCTAGTAGAGGGTTCCACTTTTTCATTTTTCTGAATCGACGGGTGGTTTTTGCCATTCGCTTTTAATAACATATTCGGCACTGTCTGTAATTTATGTTTGAAAGGATATATTTTTTTACCCATTTTTACGCATCTATTCGCGGCGAGAAGTTTGGGTATCTCCTCCAGATGGAATTTTGTCACGACCCCAAGTGAGGATACTTCAACTTCCTCTGCGGGTGCAAGCACGTGCAATGCCAAGCTTCGATGCACTATGAAAATTAGAACATAACCGCGTGGGTAGCACGTGCACTGCCCATAGTGAGGAAAACAGAAGCGCCCCTAGAGAGCTTCTCATCGCGAATAGAGATGGCGCAGTTGGATAAAATAGGGTAGAGTGCCTTTATACACTACGCGCGTTTGCTAGAGTGGTGACATCTCCGACGCCATTTTTACGCCCAATTGTTCTTTCATGCATTTTGAAGTACGCGCAATCGCGGTGTCAATCAGCTCGAGCGCGTAGCTTTGGCGAATGCAGAGACGCCATTTTAGCGCCTCACAGTCACGCACCGAGTGCTCGCGAGAGCGTCGCGCGCTGAACATTCAGTGCAACAATGGATGTCTTCACCCTGAGACAGACAGACATGTAGGCACCCTAAAATAGGTAGGGTGCCTACATGTCTGTCTGTCTCAGGTGAAGACATCCATTGTTGCACTGAATGTGCCAGCGCGTGACGCTCTCGCGCACTCGGTGCGTGACCTGGGCGCTAAAATGGCGTCTATGCATTAGCCAAAGAAAACTACGCGCTCGAGCTGAGTGATACCGGATTGCGCGCACTTCAAAATGCACTAAAAAATTATTGGGCGGAAAAATGGCTGAGATGTCACCACTCAAGCAAAAGCGCGTGTGTGTATGAAGGCACTTTAAAATTAAATGAAAAAAGTTTTCTTCTATTGGCGACGTGAGCGATCGAAAGTGTCGCTGTGGTCGTCCCACCACAATTGGCCGAATGCTGACTATGACGTCAGCAAAGGATCTCTCATCGACGGAAATAAGAGGAATGTAAGAACTTCAATTTTGACGGTGTTGGCAGTGTTGCTTTGAGAGCGCTATGATTTCAGGCTTCCAGAATGCTCATTACAAGCACCATCGAGCTTGTTGTTCACAAGGTAATGACGTCACGAAAGGTAACCGAACGAGGGCGCCGCCGAAACATCTCGCCGCTAATAGTTAACGCCACACTCCCGCTTGTACACTAAAGCCGGAGTCACACTGCTTATGCATCATACAAAAGACAGTTTGAAAACACGAGTCACCGGAATATCCGTGGTTCGAATGCCACGTGCCAAGTTTCTCCTCTAACTCAATGCCATGCAACATTCGAAGCACGGATCTCGTGCTGACTTGCGCTCGAATCTGAATGCAGACTGTCTTTCGTATGCTGTGTAAGCAGTGTGACCCCGGCTTAACGCTTCGAACCCAATACGCTTCGTAAGTGGGCTACTGTTCGTCTTCTGCGCATGAGAAAGGAAGTAGCGGTGACGTCAGAACGCCGAGCCCTGATTGGCTGATCGCGGTCCCCTATCTGAGCGTCGTCTGCTCCTTTGCAACAACGTCTGCTCGCAACGTCGTCTGCGTCTGTCTTACCTCTCCTGCGACTTTCGGAAGTGCAGGTCTTTACGAGCGAGCTCGACTTCGCTTTTCAGAGAAGGCAGACGAAATAACGCGAGCGGTTCGTTGTTTTGTCGAACAACTCTAACAGACGCGCATCAAGGAGGGAAGTCAAAGTACTCACTGGCGAGGTGTCCCGAGACGCCGAAGAGTGAGCGTGTTGTGCGCAAGTTCCCTCCAAACTGCCCCCTTTCGTGTGCGGCAAGACTCCTCATTCTTTAACGGCGTCGGCGGGTTGGCGCAGTTAACGTCGTCTGCTTTACGTCTGCTAGTCAAAGCGATGGCTCCTTTACCTTTCCTGCGTCTGTCGGATATTCACCGCTTTTTCACCGGCGAGAGTCACCGTTGCCTCGGAAAACAAGGAGATGACAAGAGGAAGAGATTGACCTCTTAATCTAAAATTGAGGTCAGTGATCACAGTATAATACGGGAAGGGTTCACAAGGGTCGCGCGGGCACATTCCATTCAGCACGCCAGCCGGTCGTGGGCAGATGGTCACCGAGTCGGAGTGGCTGCTAGGCCTATCTGCCGAGTTCGCTTGGTCGGTGTCGGTGGAATCGTGGCCGTTGGAGCTTTTCCCGGGTGTTTGTGGATCCAGCGTTCTTGTTCGTCCTGGTCTGGTTCAAGTACTTTTTACTTTTTTCTTGCTGCTTGAAGTCGGGACGCGAGAGAAGCGCACGTAGAAAAATAAACGTCCGTTGGTCGTCGCGACCGCGACGCTGTCGGCCATGCTGATTTGATCGTAACAAGTGCGTAGCTTCGGAGCTGTCGTAGGATTTTGTCGTAACCTGCGCAAAACTTACGAAACTTTCGGTTCGTGAATACGAATTTGTTTTTAAGTTTTTGTCTTACGCATATTTTTGGCGTAAGATTGTTTCGTGAATCTGGCCTCTCCACTTGCAAAAGTCGCAGGAAAGGTAAGACAGACGCAGACGACGTTGCGAGCAGACGACGTTGCAAAGGAGCAGACGACGCTCCAGATAGGGGACCGCGATCAGCCAATCAGGGCTCGGCGTTCTGACGTCACCGCTACCCCCTGCGCGAGAAGCAGACGAACTTGCCCTCCGCATAGACCGTTCTCACCAGCCAGTTTGACTACGCCACCGCTGCCATAATGCATCGAGGGAACTTTAGTCTTTCTGCGCGTGCGGGACCCTCGCTGGAGGTTTGCGCGTGCAGAGCACGAGAAGGCAAGAGCTGTCTCGGGTACTGTCGCCTGCCTTCTGAGAACTAAAGTTATGGCGGCTTCACGCATGCGCCGAACGCTTGGCGAGATCGGTCTATTTAGACATTCTGCAAAAACAGGTTTCTCAACGTATCGCGCGGCGATTTACTACAGAGGTGCAGCTAGGTGCTGGAAGCTTGGAGTGAAAATATCAACGGATGAACTTACCTTGTTTAAAAGAGAAAGAAATAAAAATCTGCTTGGGGCTATCTGCGGCGGCATTCTCAGGCGATGTCGTGACCGTGCTCGCCTGGTTATATGGGCTGCCGAAAGATGGCGCAGCGTGAGACCCAAAAGTACGCAGCGCCTCAACAAATCTTATTCGTTCAAAGAAAAAAAAAAAGAAAAAAAGAGGAGCCACGAAGGATTTAAATTTTTGCTTCTAATTCGGTTTAATTTTTTTTTAATGAATAAATTATCGCACTTTCATAATTGTTCATTAGAGAGATGCGCGCCGGCAAAGTGAAAAGTTTTCGAAGATCTCATCTGCTAAGCTCGGCGCCTGCGCGCCCTCGACGCTTCCGACATTTGTGGGCGGCAGATACAATTAGGCGAGCACGGTCATGACGTCGTCTGTGAATTCCGCCGCAGATAACCTGAATCAGGTTTTCCTTTTTTGTTTTTTAACAACGAAAGTTAATTAGTTGATATTTTCATTCCAAGCTTCCACCATCTTGTCGCGCCCTTGCAGTACACTGCAGCGCGACACGTTAAAAACCGATTTTTGCGGGCCATCAAAAGTGGGTTACAAGCGTTAGTGTACATACTGTATATTAATCGTCACACACTTTCACAACATCACTTTACGACCACTCTCATATACAGGAGAAAATATATAGCTGGTGATACGTTTTAATAAAAACAACAAATAAAGAGTTCAAACTGCTAGCTGAATGTCGTCTTCACTAGGTGTTTGTCGAGTTCGGAGGACATTACAAGAGCGGATGTCCGCCACAGTCCGTTCAGTGATTAACTAAAATTTGTTAATCTATCAAGACCAAACCTCCAAATTTCTTGATGTTTTCATCAGTCGGGGAGGTTGATGGTCGCCCTGAACGAGGTTGGTCGTCGATCAATATTTCACCGGCCTTGAAGCATGAAAACCGATCGTAGACCTGCGATGTAATTATAGCACCTTTTTTATAAATTATCTGAAGCATTCTAAAAGTTTCCGCTGCCCGTTTTCTCTAAAAAAAAAAAAAAAACAGAATTTCACGGCCGCACGCTGTTCCTTCAATCAGATATTGCAAAAAACAAGAAATGATTTTAAAGCGCTCGGGGAAAAAATTCACAACATGCCGCTAGAACTTGAGCAGATGACGCCGGTCGACAAACTGACTCGGAAGGGGTGCCGCTAAGAACCATGCTAGCGGCGGAAGCTGGTACTATGAACGGTCCGCCCTCCAGAAATTTATTCCGATTACTTTTGGACCCCCCCCCCCCCCCCCCCTTTGTATACCTCACATGGTTGAACCCTACATAAATACACCTGAGAATAAGATACTCATATTAAAAACATGCAATTGTCTTTATGAACGTATTTAAGAGTGATTAACACTGGTGGCGGAAAGGAAAGCAGTTTCCTTCAAGGCCGGTTATTTCGGAGACGCCACCAAAGCGTCGCTGTGATTGGCCTGCCACGATTGGCCGAATGCTGACTATGACGTTAGCAAAGGATTTCTTTTCGACGGAAATAATAGGAATGGAAGAACTTCAATTTTGGCGGCGTTGGCGGCGTTGGCAGCGTTGGTTTTAGAGCGCAATGACTTGAAGCTTCCACCATGCTTATTACCAACACCATCGAACTTGCTGTTCGCAAGGTAATGATGTCACGAGGGTGGAACTATAGGAGGGCGCCACCAAAACATCTTGCCGCTAATACAGAGAAAAACACCATCTTCCCGAGGGGAACATGCATGGGGTGATGCGGAGCATCGTGTAGGTTCCGATGAAAGAGTCAGTTGCGTGCTGACGTCGAGAGATGGCACCACCGACTGCCCTAGCGTTACCCCCTACGCGAGCCTTCGTCGCGGCTCACGGCAGAGAAACTTGGAACGCTCGCCGCTCGCCGTTTATTTTTTTCACACTTGAAGGAGAGGAGACTAGAGGAGGAGAGTTGCGCGTGCGCGCGCGGTGTGAGTAGAAGCGAACGCACGCGCAGTGCACGCAGCTGGTAGAGAGAGAGAGCGGAGAGAGTAACGCGCAGCTGTTGGAGAGAGGGAAGGAGGAGAGTTGCGCGTGCGTAGTGGGAGTGCGGACTACAAGGCCGCGGGACATAGACCCGAGCAAGAGATGCTCCGCATCTAAAAAAATATAGGCGCCCGTGCTTTCTCTCGTGCCGATGAAAGCTAGATCCGCGCATCATGGCTTTGAGACGTCAATTTTTAGCTGGAGTGCTCGTTCCGCGGAAGAACGCTTCAAAGCAGCGACCTCGAGCTCTCGTGCTTGTGGCATTGGCAGCAGTTTCAGCTTAAGGGTAAACCGAGTATACACCATTCTAATATTTAGAAGCCTTCAGCCCAGCGTGTGATCTCCTCAACCCAGCACATGCATGTTCGTCGCCTCGGAAAGCGAGCAAATCACGCGCCATACGCACGAGCACTGAAAATGGAGCCGGTCGGGAGCCCTTTATTGGACATGATGATAGACCGCGCACAAATAGACAGAACAGACAAGGTAAGAAGGGAACGGAAGAGAAGCGCGTTCTATCATCTTGCTTACCAACTAGCCCAGCTCACTACCTTACTACCCTTTATTAGAAAGGGCAATATATTCCGTTCACCCTTAAGGGCCCCTAAAAAGAAAAAAAAAACAATTCTTTTTTAACAGTCTGGTTGGGACACGCGTGTCGAGAAAAAATTTTACGCGAGAAATATCTTTTTTATTTTTTTAGAGCAATGTTGACGGCGAGAGATTGGCTTTAAATTTTGCGCGCAAAGTCCATGATGTCAAGGAATAGTCATACACACTTTCCACATTAAAGCGAGACGGTCATACACTCCCTCCACCCCAACGTGATGGCCAAGCCGATCCAGCTCTCTCCTCCACGCGCTCAATATGCCGAGAGAGAAACCAAGTGGAAAGGAAGTTACTATCGACTAAATTGCGTCTCGCGCCGTCAATATTGCTCTAAAAAATTTTTTTCGCGTAAAACGTTTTTTTCTTTATACGCGTGTCCCTATTGGACTATAATTAAAAACTTTTTTTTTTCTTTTCAGTGTTTTTTTAAGTTGATACTGCACCCAATGCCACAGTCACGAGAGCTCGAGGTCGCTGCTTTGAAGCGTTCTTCCGCAAAACGAGCACTCGGGCTAGAAATGCACGGCTCGAAGCCGGGAGCGCGGGCTAGCTCGTCTTTGTAGCTTTGGCTGCAGTCTCAGCTTAAAGGAGCGGCGCAACGATATTCAATTGGAATGTTTTTCACTTTACACGAGCCTACTGGCACTAGTGGGACTCAAGGATACTCGCACGCAACGCCACTGACCAAGAAACCCCTTTGTTGCGCTGTAATTTCGAGGACAAAACCGAGCGTTTTCATTCAATCTCTCCTTCGCAAAACCTGATGACGTAGCTGGGCGGTAGCGGTACCGCCCAGTGACGATATTTGAATGCGGCTCATAGATTGGACCCGAGCATTTGCGTGGGCACTCGATTTGGGTTCGTGATAATCGATGGCTCGAGAAGCATTCGGGTAGCGTCCTGTGTCCAATCGCTGCAATGATGACAACAGCCGAACCATAACAATGTCTGGAACTCAACGCGTGTCCTGTGCCTTGCCAACCCCAGCGCATGGCTATGATGAACATTGGCGGCATATTGCCACGCGCGTCAGCAAGCAAGTGCGTGCGGGGCCGAGTGATTACCGCGCTTGACTTTCGTGCGGAGGCCCAGGGTTCCGATTCCTGGGAGTTCCGCGGATTTTATTTATGCTTCCAGTTTATGTTCTGGTGGATTCGAGAACATTGTTGTTTATTCTAGGCCCGAATGTTCTACGCGTCGAACCTTCCACGCCGATTATTCCAGAAGCCCACGCGTGTACATAAGGGGCTCCGCGTGGCGAGCCGAGTCAGTTTCGCCTCAGCGTTCGATCCTGCTGCTTCGCCGCTTTCGACGCCCGCGACGCTCTGTTATTATCTTCTGTTTCCTTTTACTTTTGGGCACAAGTTCGCCCCATTAAACGTTTAGTTTCTTTTGTTATCACCGCCTCATCAGTTGTCATTCGTGACATTCTGGTGGAGGTGCGGGGTACCGCATGCCCCTGCCGCGTACCCCTCCAAGGGCCCGCAGTGCAAGTCCGACGCCAAGCCCACCAAGAACCAACGAAGGCACTACCGAGATCCGGTTCAGTCGTCGCACCCAAGGCCTTCACCCGGAATTTGGACTTCTGCCTCCCAGGACCAAGCAGCCAACGAGGCCGACAATGAACGACCAGCAGTCGGAAACCCCGGCCGCTCCTGCCGTCATCTACATGCCCGCCGCACCACGGGCGGCTGCTCCATTTCACGGAGAACTTCACGAAGACGTCGAAGATTGGATCGACCAGTACGAGCGCGTCGCCCGCCACAATGGCTGGACCGACGAGCTGCGTCTGCAAAACGTGTATTTCTCGCTCGAGGGGACTGCCAGGTACTGGTACGAAAATCACGAGTCGTCTTTGACAACTTGGGGCGTTTTCAAGAGTCGGCTGAAGGCGACATTTGCCAACCAACACCGCCGAGAGAGAGCCGAAGACCTACTGCGAACTAGAACCCAAGGCCCCAACGGGAGCATCACCGGCTTCATGGAGGACGTCCTACGCCTGAGCGCACGCGCCGACCCCGAGGCTACAGAAGAGAAGAAGGTTAGAATCCTCATGCGGGGCGTGAGAGACAACATCTTCGGCGGTCTTGTTCGTAGCCCCCCGACAACCGTCAAAGATTTTGTCACCGAGGCGACAAATATCGAGCGTGCCCTGCAAGCCCGAGCCAGTCACTACCATCGACCACCCGGACTCGCTGCCCTCACGCCGTCTAGCTGCGACCTTGGCTCCAGTATTCTAGACATCCGCCAGGTCATTCGAGACGTCGTCCGGGAAAGAGCTCAGGAAGCTGCTGCCTGCTGCCAACCAGCCGGCTTCGCTGTCGATAGCCGAAGTTGTACCCGACGAAGCCAGCAGGACTTCTGCAGCCGATTCCTGCCCCAACTACGCCCTTCCAGCAGGTCGGAATGGATTTACTTGGGCCGTTCCCAACATCGGCGCAAGGAAATCGGTGGATTATCGTCGCGACCGATTATCTTACACGATACGCCGAGACGAAAGCCCTGCCATCGGGAACAGCGGTAGAAGTCGCCAAGTTTTTCGTCGAATCGATTCTCCTTCGACATGGCGCCCCCGAAGTCTTGATAACCGACCGAGGATCATCGTTCTTGGCCCAGCTCACGCAGAGATCCTTCGGCTCAGCCACACCAGCCATCGTCGGACCACCGCGTACCATCCGCAGACCAGCGGGCTTACGGAGCGGCTCAACAAGACGATCGCCGACATGATCTCCATGTACGTCGACGTAGAGCACAAGACGTGGGACGAGGTATTGCAACACATCACGTTCGCCTACAACACTGCAGCTCAAGAAACCACCGGGTTTACGCCATTCGAGCTGGTGCATGGAAGAAAAGTGACGACCATGCTGGACGCGATGCTGCCTCACTAGAGCCTGTGGATGACGGATGCGACGATGCCCATGCGGTCAGTCAGAGAGCAGAAGAAGCACGCCAACTCGCCCGCCTTCGAATCCACGATCAACAACGTGTCGACGCTACCCGGTACAACCTTCGCCGGATCGACGTTCGCTTCAAGCCCGGAGACCGTGGTGGGTTTGGACCCCAATACGACGACGCGGTCTAAGCGAGAACTCCTGAAGCGCTACTTCCGGACCCTACAAAGTGCTTCGCCGGCTCGGCGATCTGAACTACGAGGTGATGCCCGACGGAACACGGACTTCATCACGCCGCCCTCCACGACCCGAAGTCGTCCACGTCGTGCGCCTCAAGCCGTACTACGCGCGATAAGACTGCGAACCGTGATCTCGTGCAACACTTGATAGGATTGTGTTCTGCCAGCCTCCGTATTTTCCCATTCTTTTGGTTGTCCTGCTCTGTTTTGTTGCCTTTCGTGTGGCATCGAGACGATGCAGCTTTTAAAGGGGGAGTAATGCCACGCGCGTCAGCAAGCAAGTGCGTGCGGGGCCGAGTGATTACCGCGCTTGACTTTCGTGCGAAGGCCCAGGGTTCGATTCCTGGGAGTTCCGCGGATTTTATTTATGCTTCCAGTTTATGTTCTGGTGGATTCGAGAACATTGTTGTTTATTCTAGGCCCGAATGTTCTACGCG
The DNA here is from genome assembly GCA_037355805.1 of Ixodes ricinus. NCBI lineage: Eukaryota > Metazoa > Arthropoda > Arachnida > Ixodida > Ixodidae > Ixodes > Ixodes ricinus. The sequence goes on from JAZHYW010004862.1 coordinate 26,741, forward strand.
TCGAACCTTCCACGCCGATTATTCCAGAAGCCACGCGTGTACATAAGGGGCTCCGCGTGGCGAGCCGGGGTCAGTTTTCGCCTCAGCGTTCGATCCTGCTGCTCCGCCACTTTCGACGCCCGCGACGCTCTGTTATTAACTTCTGTTTCCTTTTTCTACTTTTGGGCGCCAGTTCGCCCCATTAAACGTTTAGTTTCTTTTGTTATCACCGCCTCATCAGTTGCCATTCGTGACAATATAATCGGCTCCAGATCACGTGGCCGCTTGTTCTGGCTGCGAGTTGAGGAGGAGAACTCTGATCGTTTTTCTTTATTTTTTTCTGCGACTTCGATTGCGTGTGGTGAAAATCAAACGGGTATTTCACAGGTCATTAACGTCAGGGATCCGTTCTAAGCGGTATTGGCGCAAAATAGAAAAATCGTTGCATCGCCCCTTTAAAGACGAACGGAGTATATACATACTGCGTATGGCGGGTGCTTTCTTCGGACGTTGAGTTGTGTTTTTGGAAATATTTAAATGGTGCATAGAAATGCCAAAGTTCAAGCGACTGTTGAAATTCGCTGTTCAGTAGCACGCCGGGTATATACGTGTAGTTCATTTTTATGTATTCTTATTTTTATTTCTAATACTAGTGACACTCTTAACAAAACCGCAAGGGAAATAAATAAAAGACACCTTTGGCAATTTTCGTAACTATAACTGACCATTTGTTTTTTGCTCCAGACTCTTTTGGAGTGTGAAACCTTTGCGTAATTTTGTAAAACGTGGACGCAAATAACTGGTTATCTCATGACCCCCGAGAGAGCTGTGAACTTGTATTAGGTGAGCAAAAACATAAGGAGACATTAACTGCGTTCTTTTCCATTCCGGCTACTCTCTGACCAATGGATGAATGTGGATTGTAGTGCAATCTGAACGTGTATCTGATCCGAAGTCATATAGTGGCTTCACAAGCTGAGGGGCGACGAAAGCATCTTCCGTTATTCCGTCGAACCACGTCATCCTCGGCCATGTTGGCAACGGATGTCATAGGCAGTATTCTGGGCACATTATTCCACTTATCCCCTACTTCCAGTCAGCCATCCGGCAGATATATTGTATTTACGTAATGAATAAAAACAAGGCGGTTAATCGTTCCCCGCTATACATATTCAACCGCCCGCACGGAGCCCTGAAAGAAACGAGGTTGGGGTTTTTGAAGCTGCTCCCGACGTACGACCTTGCGCGCAGCACACACTTTTTTTTTTTTTTTGGAGGGGGGGGGGCATTGACCCCGCGTCGGTAGACTCCGCTCTGCACTGGAGTAAATTAAACTAGGATAAAAAATAATTAAAAAAAGCGCGCCTGTTTAAAGGCCGACGACCAGACTCGAGATTCTGCAAGGCAGAAGATCCTTCTCACCCTTGGGGAGGAGGAAACGGGGAGCAGTGGACAGGGTAGAAGGGGGAGAGGAGGAAGCGGGGGAAAAGTGGAAAGCGCGAACTGGTTGTCGGTCTTTAAGAGCGAGCATAGCAGAAGCTACAAGAGCGATCTTCGGGATTTCAGCGTCCCTGCAAGCACGCGTGCTGGTGCAGTACTATTAAGCTGAGACTGCAGCCAATGCTGCAAGCACGAGAGCACGAGATCTCGGCTTTGAAACGTTCGTCCGCAGAACGAGCGTTCGCGCAAGACGGGCGCATGTCCCAAAGCCAGCAGCGCGGGCTAGCTCGCGTTTGTCGCTTTGGCTGTAGTCTCAGCTTATGGTTGAACGGTGTATACCAGCATCGTTCAGACGGTTCGGGATGGTTCAGGCATAGCCTCCTCCGTACTCACAAATCCTGGCAGTTCGACGACGATTGCCCGGTCGCAGATTTGGAGCGCGAGGATCTGGTAGCACAGAGCATTTCTTAAGGAACCTGGACGTCAGCGCACAGCTTTTGCAGCGGCGAGGACCCGAAACATAGTTTTCAAACCCGACGAGAAAAGAAGCGGCAGCGCGAGGAACGCGAGGATCACGAGCGGACATTCCATCGCTCGGGAGAACTGTGTTTCGGCGCCTCGCCGCAGCAGGGCGCCCGTCACCTGGCTCTCTTCTCATCCGTTGTCTGCCGCCCTACCTTTTGAATTTCGGCGGCCGCTTCTCGTGGCGATCTTCCAGGCTTTGTCAGTATACACCTTTTCTACGTGGGCGCCGCCATCTTTAATTCTGGAACTTCCGGTATGCGTGAAAACATCGCTTTCTTCTCGCCTCGACAGTAGAACGTGTTAACAATTTATTTGCAACCGCCAGTCGTTCTTGTTATGACCCTTCTATACTTTTTTACTTGTTCGGGGCTGTAATCTCTTGCTTTTTGTTCGGAACGCATACCGGATACGGGGACAACGTGGCTGGGTGCGAGGCTAAACGAAAAAGGTGTATAGAGGAGGCTATGGTTCAGGGTAACATGCTCGTGCTTGTAGCTTCGGCTACCATATTAGGCTTCGCTGAAACATAAAGGGTGAACCAAGCTAAATCTAGGAACGTTGCACAAACACGCTTCCATGACGTCATGGTCCGAGGGGACCAATTGGAGCGCCGCGATCGCTCGATGGTGACGTAGAGACCAGGATCACGTGATGGGGCCAGGTATTTTCTCTGATTTGCTTTGCTTTGGTTGTGTGATTTAACGCGTAGCAGCAGCAACTGTTCCCTAAGCATAGTTTGTTTCTTTTATCACGCAAAACGTGCGTATGACGAAACCTAAGAACACATCCGAAAACGCCAAGCGAAACGATCTGAAGTTTTGTATAGGTTACGATGAAATCCCATACGATATGTTCACGCCCGCCAACACAGCTCAGATACTTCGCCGTGGAAACCAACGAGCATACTTCTACGTGCTCTTCGCGCGCTTCCCGACTTCAAACAGCGAAAGAAAAGAAATACGTACCTGAAACTACAATAAACCCTTTTTAGAGTTCCTGTATAGGCTCCCTACGGGAGCCAGAGTTGCGCGTCTGTTTTCCGCGTGCCGCCGCGCCGCTATTCGCCGAGATCCGATCACGTGATGAGCCGGATCAAGTGCCGTGCAGGAAAGTAGACGTTGCGCGCGCCCCGCCGAACGTTCCCCTGCTTTTGAGCGCGCCTCGAACGCGCGGCGCTGCTATTCGCCGAATTCAGTCACGTGACGAGCTGGATCAACATGCCATGCAGGAAAGACGGCGCTACGGGGATGAACGCGCAACTCTGGCTCCCGTAGGGAGCCTATATAGGAACTCTAACCCTTTCAGCAATGCCGCGCCATCTAGCAGCGCCGATTCCGAACTATGCGCACTCGCCGGGAGTGATCACGTGCGCCGCTCCGGCCGGGCCGCGGCGCCATTATGGGGTATACGGTCGTAGAGGCCAGTACTCTGTAGTTCCCGCATAGCGCCTTTCCAGATGCGGTTTTATTGTTGTACGGCACTGTGCAAGCAGAAAGGCGCGAAGGATAATCTACCAAACAAGACGAAGTTTACTGTTTTGCTTCAAAGATGCAGCTGTCAACAAAACAATGCATCAATATGAACCATAATTCGTTAAGTGCGGGCTCCCTACGCTCCAAATAAATTAAGTAAGGATATGCGCGCGTGGACGAGAATTCATTGTGACAGCTCGCGCAGTAAAAAGAACTATCATACGAGCACACGCACATAGCAGTTCCCGAGGATTCGGGCGTGGCGTGGCGTATGAGCTATTCTGAAATTCGGATGCTGTCTTCTTCCAGGTGTCCCATTGCTTTCCTTCCCGAGTGATCCGCTTTTCGAAGCAACCGAGTAATCGTTATAAAACGTCATGGGCTAAAACATAATAACACGAAATATACGAGGCTTTGTAGGCTGAAGCCGTTCAGTCAGGCTGGCTACCTTTCGAACGGTGCTGGTCACCGCTTTTTGAGGCAACAAGTTGTTGCAAATACACTGTAAACGACTTAATTTTCGCGAGGACCTACTTTTCGCGAATTTCGGGACTTAGAAAATATGGAGCAAAATAAATCACGCAGATAAATTACCCTACGGTAAGGAATACTAAGCGTACCCCTCCAAAGCGTGAAATATTGTGCCCGCCAAATATTCTCGAAATTCAAATTTCGTAAACTTTGCGAAATATCGAGGCCTCTAAAATAAATTTAACAGTATTTGCTTTCAACGATGTCGAAAGGCCTAAGAGAAGAGAACGTCGTGTCGAAGACTGCCACGGCCACCGAAGCTGAAGACGCGATAGAGGACGTGATCGTGCAAACGTCGGCAGCGATGGCGTGACAAGCAACTCAATCGTCGATATAAACCGCATCGCGATCGAAGACGCGAAAAGCGACTCCATCGCCGATAGGGACAGCGTCGCCAAAAAAATGCAAAAACCTATACTCAATCGACGATGTAAGAACGAAGCCACAAAAAGAAAGTCGCCGTTTCGTGCGAAGGTACCTCCATGTAACTTTCAGTCACAAACTTGAACTGCGCCTTCGGTTTTGGTCGCTCGTCTTGTGGGCGACGTAGTTGTCATTTACTTTATCCGTAGTGTACCAATTTGGGATGTCAACCAAGCTCCTGGTCCACGATAGTGAATCGGGACCAGCGGCGGTGGTGCTGGCGATTGCGGGCGCATACCCCATAATGGCAGCGTCTTGCCCGATCATAGTGGCCAGCCGCACTTTCGAGTGCCGTCAAGGCAGCGGCTCATTGTGGCCAAGAGCAATTTCGGTAAGGGCCTATTCTCGGTGAAAACCACTCGGCCCCCTATTCCAGAAACAACAACAACAATAATCCCACACTGTTAAAAAACAAAAAGAAAAAAACACCAATTTACGGGGAAACGACGAATAGAACATGTCCCGTCTCATTACATCCAATCCAATGTACTGTTTTCGTTCGCGTCATCTACGCATAATCATCTGTACCATCGATCTACGGAGAAAAATCGAAGAGAACATGTCCCGTTTTTCGGCATTACATCAAATGTACCGTTTTCATTCACAAACAGGAACGGAACCGTAGAAACGCAAATGAGTCATTTAGGTAATGACCGTCCATTTACCCCGATGCCTATAAAGAGGAACTTATAGAAGAGCCTATGTGTGCTCGTTACAACTTCTCCGCACATTGAGCGCGTATGAAAATGCCCAAAAAGTTTCATTTGTATCGGACTTTATCACTACGCGAGAGCACACCACTAAGCGAACCGCAGCACGCAGCGCGCAGAGCGCGGAAGAAAACAGCCCCAACATCACGCCATCCAAGCGTATCTAACCAGTCCCTGCGCCGCCCGTGGGAAAACGCATTGAGCACGGCGTGCTCCGACTTCAAGTCTTCAAACGCTGTTTTCCAAACTAACGTATAGATTCAATCCACCATTTATATATGAGACTACACTGTGCATGTGCACCTCTCTTTGCATGGCGATCGCCCGCGCGCTCGCTCTGCAAAGCAACAGCTGCTACTGGGCTCCAAAAAAATCACCCTTTTTGACGTTTTATGACCACTAACACCCGCGTCTTGAGTAGCACACGATGCAGGAAGTTAAAGGGATACTGAACCGAAATTTCGAGCTCACAAAACAGGGCTGGAGTGATAGGCGGGACTCTGCAGAACCCAAAGAGATCACTCATACAGCGATATCTCTAACGGACGGCCGTAGTTTTGGAAAAGAAATGCGCGATTGAACACGGCCGACGAGGCCGACGAGACATCTGACGTCACGATTCTCATTTCCTCTCCTCCTCGCTGCGTCCCGTCGAGCTGGGGAACCAAAGCGAGGAGGAGGAGAGAAGCGATGCAGCTTCCCCTCACTCTCAAATGTTCTAGGAGGATCGTGACGTCAGAGTCCTCGCTCGATCGCGCCCTTTTCCAAAAATACGGGCATCCGTTTGAGATATCGATGTATGAGTGAGGTTTTTGAGTTCGTAACGTCCCGTTCAACGCTTCTGTGGCCTTATTTTGCGAAATCCAAATATCGTTTCAGTATCCCTTGTGGAAGCCGAGGGTGAAAGACGAGGCAGAGGGCACGTGACAGGCGGTCGGCGGTGAAGTCACGAGCTGGCGCGAGACAGTGCGTGCTGAGCGAGGCTGGAGCTGGGCAGGAACGACGGAGCCGGGCTGCCTGGCCTGGCCCATGGCGAACCCCGGAGTGGTCCACCAGCGAGGTTTGGAGACGGACCGGTGGAAACGGCGAGCCCTGGCCATCTGGCCTAGGCCACGACGATCCCGGGGTGGTTCCGCAGCGAGACTCGGGCAGTGATAGCCCGGGACAGCCAGCCTGCGCAGCGCTGGCGTGGGAAGGACGATCCGCAGGCCTGGACACGGACTCCGACTGCGAGCTCTGATCGACGGGCGACAACAACGGTCGGCGGGCCCGGACTGCCGGCTCTCGACGACGGGCAACCGGGAGGTACAGTAAACCCATTCGCTGTCTTCTCGTTGTGTTATGTCACTCCCTGGGTGACGAGCGAAACGCATACCGATCGGGCGGCGATTATTAGTAGAGGGACCTCCATAAAGAAACCCACACCCATTACCCCAGTGAGTTTCTCGGCGACTCCACCCTAATTTTTAGCTCCTTTGGGCTTTGATGCTCCACCACGCCGGACGCCGAGCTAAAGGCTCTGTTACACTCCGACGTCAAGCGTGTGTGTGTGTGTGTGTCTGTGTAGGCGTTGTAAGAAGAGAGTAGGGGGCAGAAGTGAGAGCCAATCTAGCAAACGCGGCGTAGCGCAGCGGACACCGGTATTGATTGGTCGCAGATGTCGAGTTCCTGCGCGCCGGCCAATGAAAGGCCCACGTTCTACGCTACGCTCCTTGCGCTGAACGTCGGAGTATAAAAGAGCCTTAAGCCTAACCAGAGAGGCTCAAAGGCGACTGCGCAGTCAGAAAGATTTTTTTTTGTTTGGGGGGGGGGGGGGGGTAGGATTAGATTGAGGTGGTTGGGACGTCCATGACTTGGGGTGCGGGAAGGAGGGGGGGGGGGGGGAGGGATTTGGTTAAGGTGCAATGCATGTGCATATTATAGGCCTGTTTCTTTCGGTCACTTGACGCGAGCGCATTGTCAAGACGCGGAAATGTATAATGCTGACGGTAGCGTATGAGAGACACGACCATAAAGGCGGCGCTGTACACTCTAAAGAAAGCCCGTGCGTCTACTTTCCCGCACAACACTCGGAGAGTCAATCAGCGCAACTTACGGAGGCAGCTCAGCGAATGACGATGCCGAAACATATGTTTAGACCAAAAAACGCAGTCTTAGTTGCGAGATTAAGCAATGCAAGCGTGACGTTTTGCATTGCTTAATGTCACAACTCGGGCTGCGTTTTTTGGTCTAAACTTATGTTTCGGCATCGTCATTGGCTGAGCTGCCTCCGTAAATTGCGGTGATTGACTTTCCGAGTGTTGTGCGGGAAAGTAGACGCACGGGCTTTTTAGAGTGTATACGTGCTGGAGGTAGGAATGCAAGCGTCTGTCAGCGTCTGTCTATGCGCGCTAACAAAATGCCTGAAAAAAGAATCAATAAACGAGAAATCGCGGCTTCGATCAGCGTTCTATGGAAACGCTAAAGCATGGGGACAAATGAGCGATGAAAACGGACGCCGCGCGGCAGTATCATAGCAACCGGTGCTGGCGTGCTACGTCACTTCCGCGCGGCGCGGCGTCGCTCGGATCTGATCGATACAGATAAAGCCGCGCGGTGCGCCTGTGGCGCGTCTAGCGGCGAGCGTCAAGTGCTGCGCGACGCGGCGGAGTGCGTTCCTTTCAGCTGCTTTTCTATTTTTTGTAGCGTGAGCTACACTGGCCGAGGTTGAGCAGTTTCGCGTGGCTCCCAAAGAGCCGTGCTGCGCATGCGCGAGGAGCAGTGACGTCACACGGCGCACAGCTGGCGCGCCGGAACCGCCACCGCCGCGCCCTCCGCCACCGCTGCGCGCGCCTCGCCGGTCTGCGCATTCCATAGGAGTGACGTCATAGCCGCGGCAGACGCACTGGCGCCGCCGCGTGCCCAGCTGTGCGCCTCCGTTGCGCAGTAGCCAAGTCTGACGCTGCACCGGAGCCGCTTGATAGCGCCTCTCATTTTGTGCGCATAAGCTCACGCCACGTTTATCCTGGCATAGCCGAGCTAAGCCACCGCAATTTTTTTATAGCGTCCGCGAGCAACTTAGAGGAGCGTAATGACATGCAGACGAAACGCGACCTGAAAACAGTATATTGTGCTCGCCAGGAGCGCTGCTATAAACTTGAAAGCTACAAACCTATAAAGTTGGCTGTTTTTTTCTTTTGTTTTTAGGTGTGTGTGTGTGGGGGGGGGGGGGGGGAGGGGGGTCTCCATAACTTTCTTTCCTCTGGCTACACCACTGCCCAGGGGTGCTCGGATGGTCCTCGGTCATCTCGGAGACGCCCTAACCCCTCTTCGGCCTATCAAGGAGCTTCAACCCGAGACAACCCGGTGACTACCGACACCAAGTCACCTTTATTCTGTACCACGGCTGAATGTACGCACCGAATGCATTGAACCTCTCTTTTGCGTGGACCCAAAGGCACGACAACTCCGGTACCAATCAGCTCGTCGAACGACGTTTCATCGAAAGATCGTTTAGGCGTCGTGCGACGTCTGGAACCGCGCCACGGCGCCAGCATACCGCCAAGTTTTTGCAGAAGATTTAAAGGAGCAGTCAACGCCCAATGATGAAACCGCGGCACGAATATGCCGCGGAATATGAAAGCAATCATGAAACGCGCATATAAATTTAACATTCATTCATGACTTTCAAGCACATCAAGCCTCTAAGGCAGTTCGAACAGATGAGCAGCAGTTTGTTAACTCACAAATATAATGGAATTAAACTATGTGGCTGTTCAATTAAGATGGATGGCGTTGGGATTATATTGGTGATAACTTTGATCAAATTAATTTGTGCTTCGATTAAAATGACGACTACTTGGATTAAGTTGAAGGTGCAGCTGGATTAAATTCAGGGACGCTCGGATTAAAAAAGCTGGCAATTTGATTATGATGAGCGGGAAAACCTAGAAACGAAATGCCGTACCACTGTCAATCAATACCAAGAGCTCGTGCCTGGAGAAGCTCTTTCCCGCACTCAAGAGCAAAACATAGAGAAAACAAAACGTCGCGAGTAAAGTGGTGCTTGTCACAACATTCTTGTTGTTTTGTCTAGTGCTTTGAAGCATGACTGAACAGCTAGTTCACAATTTGGGGCAATTAAACTCTCTGCCATGCAATGAAAGCTAATCAGTGGTTTTGGAAGATTAGAAAAGCGAGAAAGGCGTTCCCTTAATTTAATAGGAGAGTGGTTACTCTTATCTCAATATATGCAGTGCAGCGGATTAGAATGAAATTTAAACTATAGTGCTACGAATGTTGTAGATTTCTTTGCTGCCGTCAACCAGAAAAGGAGGATTTCGTGCCACAAAATTACGCCTAAAGCAAGATGACGCTGATTTGTGAGCTTGATCCCAGCTTCCACCAAAAATATAACTGTTGTAAAAGCTCGAAATAGTACAACTTATGGTAGGCACTCGAACTCTGTAACTTAGAACTATGTTTGAGTTCTGAGGTATGTCCGTCACAGGGACATATGCTATGTCGGTACTCACTTAGCATGACCTACTTCAGGATATGTTCGACTTAGCGTGGTTTTGGTCATCGGGGGATTCACTGTAACTAGATTCGTCAGAGGATGTAACAGACTAATCCTGAAGAATACTTAAAGATATACTGAATAAATAAATTAATGAGTAAATAAATAACTAAACATCTTATTAGCTTGTCCAGGTAAAAGCACTGACTAAAAAAGCATAAGTTAGAAAAGGTTAAAAGTTGTCCTATAACTAAACCCCTTTCACATTTTGACATAACATTTCTTGCAGACGACTCGTGGGCATGAACCCGGAGGAGGAGCCCCGGCGTTCTTTACGGAAGGTGGCTCTGTGTACCTGAAGGTCCAAGGAGCCCTTCAAGAACTTTCGAAGTTCAAGAAGTGTCAGGAGAGTTTAGCACTATAGTCAGTTGCAACATCAAGAAATGCAGGAAAAGATCCTCCCCCAAAGCCCTCCACTTTTAATTTTTTTTACAATTGAGCAGCGCGAACGCTGGAGAGAAGGCTAATTGAAAGCAGGATACCACTGATGATAAGATTTTTTTTCTCATTTATCTAGTCAATTGTTTTATCAACATTACTAATCTCTATATATAGATTTTAGTAGTGAACCAAGAGGCTTTGTTTGTTCATTCATTATAACAGATTTTTTCTCACAATTTATTTTCCACGGCAAGTTGTAAGTTGGTACAGATCATTCTATCTAGTCAGCTGGTATACCAGTGTTAATAATTTTAAGGCAACAAACACTTGGTTTTCCTTCACAATGTATTTACTGCAGTGGTTCAGTACCATCAGGACCCAAACATGTACTACACTTCACATTCGAATATCTGTGAATTTAGAAGTATATTTTCCCTTTGAGCGTGCTCATATTGCAGGCAACCACCGAAGTTCTTTGCACAAAAGATGTGGCATCCACACCATAAGGAACTTTGGCTTCACAAGCTATATGTGCAAGTAGAAGTGACACAACAGCAGCAAGCAAATACCTTCATGAAATGGTACATCTTGCAGAACTGGACTTACAAAGCCTTTCCAATGATACAGCGTGTCTCATAAAACATTTACCGTGTTTTTTCACCACAATAATAAACTATGCATTGCAAAACTCTCAGTTTCCGCTAAAATGTAGCACTAGCAGTGCGGACCAGATGCCAATGTTTCAGAACTCGCCTTCTTATTTGAAAGTCATAAGTGATTTTCGGAGAGTTTCAGTGGAAAAGTATAGCCCGTTCATGTAAGCTCCTGCCATTCATCTTTATGTATTCAAAGGCATTCATTTCCCCATACGAAACTTTCCGATAGTCACTTATAATGCTTGAATGAAATAACGACAAGCCCTGAAACTTTGTCATTTGGTACAAACTGTTTGCGCTAAATTTGGGTGCAAACTAAGCGTTCGGCAATGCATCGTTTATTTTTGCAGTAAAAAAAAGCACATCATTTTTGGGGGGACACCCTGTACAAAATGGTGAGTTCCGGTCAGAAAGTGAGCCTTATCTCCTCGTGGCCCTCTCGTCAATTTCGAAGTGTTGCGCGGTGGTGGCAAACGCTCTTGTCGCAGCAATCTTGAACACGTTACTCGGAAAAAAAAAAACTATCAATTACAAATAGTTATTCTCGATAAAAAAGTAATCAATTAGACAACTTGATTACTTGCGAAGAAAAGTAATTGGCGGTTACTTGAAAGAGTAACCGTTACTTTTTCGATTAATTTAGATTTTCAGAACTCCACGCTTTTCTATCGGTCTAAGAACTGGTCTTTTTTACTGTCCATTATTGGATTAGAATCACCAAATTACAAGCTACTTACCTTCTTAATTCACCAATTTTGGTGAAATGTCCTCCTGTCGGAGACTTGGTTCAAAGATTTCTTGGTAGAAACAAAGGGAGCCATTAGAAAGGGGAGGGGAAAATAAAAACAGTTACGAGTAATTTTAGTACTTCCAAAAGTAATCGAATTACTCTTTCGACACTTTTTAATAAAATAATTCAAACGACTACAAAATTGCTCAAAAAGCAATCGATTACAAGCGATTCGATTACTCGTAATGAGTGCTGCAGAAGTCTGCGTCGCAGTGACACACTCGTCGATTATATATTTACAGTTTTCTTTGACGTACGGCTCAAATAAACACGGTAGGGATTACCCTCGCATCGCGTGGTGCGTACGCTTTGTTTTTCGTGCGTGTCCCTTTTTATTCCTACGTGACGGCGGCACAAATGCCAACACGGATTCAGCTAGAACGCGTCTCGGTAGCTACGATATATAGTTACGCGATACCGGACCAACACTTCCTTTGCTGAAATGTCGCGTCAGTATCGAGCCCTAAAAAGTTACCGCAGAAGGTAATGCCATATGGTGATGCCTCGCGTGCGTGATACTTCAACACTCGATTAGCCTTCAACGGGTGACGACAGCCTCAAAACATCGCAAACAAACTGCAGAAAAAAACAAAAACACACACAAAAAAAACGGCGGTCGGATTGTTAAGTTTGACGATTGCTCGGCCGTCCTCGCGATTAATTTCTGTTTGCTCTGTCTGTGTCCGACAGACCGAAAAAAAAATGTGTCCCACGATTCATGTTGTCCCAGGATCTACCTGTTTGGTCACTTGACAAGCCTCCAAAGCCGACGACGACCGACTTGGTCGTGGTCAGTAACGATAACACGAAGCCGGGTCCTGTTCTGTAGGCCGCGACGCCACCGTTGTCGCGCTGCTCGAGTTTAATATCGACGAGAAGTACAACGACAAAATTAGGTCAGAAGCAACCCCAAACTCTCGTTGATACGAGGGAATGAAACGTGAATTGCGAACGATACACCTTGAACTACATGCTACCAATGAAGCGCAGACGCGGTCACGTGATCCTGGCTTCTACGTCATGATGAGGAGCCGTCAAGTGGCGCCTGCGCAGATGCTCAACTCCAGGCGAATTCTGGTTTCTGCGCACGCGCTGCGCCCACACCTCGTCGTGTGGGAACTGTGCGTTTTCCCGCCTCTCGTGTGGGCTTGTTTGGAAACAGCGCGTTGGCCTTGTGGGAACCACGTGTTCCCCGCATCTCTATCTAGGCCTAGCTCAGGCAGGCCGTGGGACGCCGCCACGTGGGGGCGCGTCCCGGATGCGAGGGCAAAGCCGTATTCCCTGGTGGGCGGCTTTCCCTCGTCCTTCTCGGGTGATCTGCCGAAGGCACACCCCTCGGGATCATACTTGGACGCGTCCGCCCCTCCGGGGAGCCACCTGCATCCGACCCACCCTGGGCGCGTCCATTCCCGCTGGCTATATAAGACGGCCCTAATCCAACGGGCGGGACTCTCGCTGGGGGAGGCTCTGCTCGACGGAGCCTTCCTATCTTTATCTGATCCTCCCCCTCCGTGATACTGTCAATTGCGACAGCGCGGACTCCGACCGGCGATCCTGTCAAAAGAGGCAGCGCCGTCATCTCTACCATTGTTGGCCCTCAGGGCAAGCGTGTGACATTGCAGTCAATAAACACGTTATTATTCGGACCCAAGCGAACCTTCTGTGTTTCTCAGTGGTACCCCTAAAACCCACAGCCTATAGTGATGTCTGAAGTGCAAACGAAGAGACAGGCGGTGAGCCCAGTGGCGTCACGAGGGTCAGCGGCACCCGGGGCGGGAGCCCGCCGCGACACCCCCCCCCCTCCCTCTCGCGTGCTCGCATGGCCCGCCGCGACTCCCCCCCCACCCCTCCCCCGCTCTCGTGGCCCGTCGCGACACCCCCTGAGCGCTGCACCAGGGGGCGGTCCGCCCCCCCCCCCCCCCTTGTGACGCCACTGGGTGAGCCTATAGCTCAGACGAGTGCTTTCGCTTGCAAGAGAATTCGCGCATAGAATTGACTTTCCAAAGCCACCCGCTAGCGCCCCTGCCTTTGTCAGCATGGCACATGTTTTGTGAGGTGGAGTATTGACCCCAGAGCATCTGTACTGCCTTTAGCAGTGAATAAAAAAAAACACTTCCACAAAGAACACATTATAAAGTCTCGACACCGTACCGCACGCAATGAATTCATCGTGGCGGAGTTATGCATCACGGGGACTCATTTCTGACTGCCACGATAGAGTGTAGTGAGCAAGCTCACGGGGCTAACGCCACTGCCTAAAGGGAGAGGAAAAAAAAGATTTTAAGGCGAATTTTTTATTTTGCCGAAACGCAAATTTCCTCAATTCATTTCATACAGACAATACCCCGAGAAAATCTTAGCATATATAAATTCACACTTGAACTGTCTGCTGCAACGCGTTAGTAAAGTATTTATTTCTGCTTCAACTTATTTTATGGGATGCTCTAAATAACGTGATTTTTTGTCGCAATTAAACGAACCGTAAAAGTTATAAACCCCAAAAAGGAAGAAAGTGTTCTCGCGAAGCTATTCAGTTTTTCTTTGTCACTTTTTTAAATAAACCTACTTCCATACCAGCAGAGTTAGAGTTACCGAAAATAAGGACCAAACAGTGGTCATATGAAATATTGGCTTTCATGCTATGGTATACTCTTAAGCCAGAAAGTTTTCGAATCATCGTTGAAGTGCATATCGCATCGCTGATTCTAATCTGGGTTACCATTTAATCAACATCCGTCTGTACACTAATGACAGTTCAAAGATTTTGCGACATTTCGTATCTGTCCAATCACGCTCGCCGTTTACGCTGCAACGTTATATCGCGCATTTCGACATTGTTTATAAAAATGAGATTGTCCTGAAACGAATCACAAGGAGGACATACATACCTGAAACGAGAATATGCTTGAACTACTGGAACGCGAATAAATGTTGATGTCAAAAGAGGAAATTCTCCCGAAAATTGGCCAGAGTCGGGCATTTCGCACACCAAATTTATCCCCATCTTACCGAAAAGTCATGCAGCATGAACAAATCAGCTTCCTCTCAGCTTTGTGGTGATATTATCTTTAATTAACCTGCCCGTTGTTTGTGCCAAGTAACAAAAGTAAACTCCGACCCGTAGGTCTATTTTTCATATAATACTGATGGCGTTCGTAATTCAGGTGTTTTCCGGTATAAACCAAATTCGAAAAAAAAAAAATTGGTAGCCAAGTGTTGCCATTTTTTTGTAAATACCGACCACGCTGGAATGAATAATGTCGGATAATTACGCCGGAAGTCATTGTTGTAGCTTTACTACCTTCCTGAACAGTATACGCCTCTGTGCCCTTGTTTTAATATTTGACGTCCTCACCAAGGTCGGCAACAAAGGTTTTGCGGGACACGGGAGCGGCGAGTCGAAATGACTTGCTACGCCTTCTGACGGCACGCCGCCGCTCTTAAGAACCACGCTCTGCGTATGCGCGTCTTTTCAGGCTCGGCAGTCTTGTCTCTTTTACTCGCTTCCGTCCGACGCGCACGAGATAACCGGGACCGGCGCAAGGTGCCGCTTTGTCAGCCGTCATGCCGCGCGTCTACCTCAGCCACCGCGATGGGTGACGAAGATTGCGTGCGCGAGGAGTCCAGATATCGTTTCTCGGTACCTCGCACCGGTCCCTGTTGTTATCTCGTACACGTCGGAAGGAAGCGAGCAAAGGATGACAGGACTGCGAGCACGGAAGGAAGCGCATTCTCGCGTGAATCATGAGAGCGGTCGCGCGCTGTGAGGAGGCGCAGCAAGTCATTTCGGCTGGCGCTCACGTGTCCCACAAACTTTTGCTGCCGACTGTACTTTCGCATTGTTGTTTGGGTGTGTCTACATTCACGCGCGGGGATGTGGCCAAGTCGGGAGGAGATAAGGCTCCATCCACGCACTACGTCACTTCCGGCACACGACGTCACTTCCTGCGTGGACGGAGGCAGTTCTCCGGAGTTCTGCTGCAAGAAGGGCTTCGTGTTCATCTGTGATCTCGTGGACGAGTGGCTTCTGCGCATCGGCTACTGTTTTATTTGTCATGGAATAAACTGTTTCTGAAATCTTTTACCCAGTTTCCTGGATTGAATGCTCTCAGTATGTTTGTTATTACTGGGACTAATGCATGTTTCCCCTTCTCTCACAGTATTTGTGAGATTGCGAGCGTACGCGCAAGCCAAAAACGTACGGAGCGGTGGGCTCGCACTTGTCCACTTCGATTCACTTAAGCTCACACTAAAACGCCTCGAACCAAGCCAACCACACACACGACGAAGCATCACCGCCTCGCCTCTGCAGCGATGCACAGATGTGCGCAGTGGCGGATCCGAGGGGGGGGGCGACGGGGGCGGCCGCCCCCTTCCCAAACAAATTCGACCCCCCTCCCTCCCCCTTCTCGGAGGGCAATTTGAAATGGGTGGACCCCCTTGCACAAGAAAGGATGGGAGAATGGTATCCTTAAAAATTTTCCGCCCCCCCTTCCGCCCCTTCCGCCCCCCCCTGTATGTGCGAAGGCCCCGGAGGCCGCACCCGCACCAAGCCAACCAAGCCCGCACCTCATGGCTGCACGCTCGCAAGCCCGCACGCCCACACGCACGGATGGCACGCACGCCGCCCACGCGTCCGTGTGACTCCTGAACAACATAACTATAAAGATATCTATTGATACTATTTTTATGACGCATGATATTCGCTATTAGTCTTAGAAAACAGTAAAAAGTTAATAAATTGCCTAGGAATTTGTAAGGTCACGTGACATATTACCTTTAAGACAACAATAAAATATAATTGTAAGCAGTGATAGAGTGCAGGCGAGCTGGTAATTAATCGAAATCTTGTAAACCTTGAGAGTTTTTTTTATCGTTCCCCATCTCAGGGTTTACAAGATACCGATAAAATAAAACCTGTTTATTTTTATAACATATATTCAGTTATAAGAAAGCTTAATACGCACAATAAAACAAACAATGCCCTCATATTATAAGTCACGTGACCTTTTGCGTGGAGCCTTATCTCCTCCCGACTTGGCTACGTCCCCGCGTGCGGATGTAGCCTCGGCCTTGTTGTTTTAGCGCTTAAACAAGTTTTGTTTGGTTTTCTATATACACGTTCCTCAGTGCGAAAGCATTGACTGTCCCGCGAGCGACGCTGGCGGTGTCTGTAGCAGCGAAAAACGGCACCTAAATTCCCATTTTCCCATTGGCTGAGAGAAACGGCACCTAAAGTCCCATTGGCGGTGACGCATCATATCAGATGCTTCGTCACGAAAGCCGGCGAGGCCGCTTGAGGTCAAAGCGGACGCGCCTGAGAAATAAAACACAAAGAAAAGCACAGCAACGTAGATGCATCGTCGCGAAAGCCGTGGAGCCGGCGAGGGTCGCCGCGCCTGCGCGGGGGGGGGGGGGGGGGCGCAATATTACCACCAGTGTGCCATGTGAAAAAAGGAAGGCGCGGCGCGCCGCTTGTAGGATTGCGCTGCGTGAAGGTATGCTTTTGCATTCCTACCCGTAAGCAGTCTTAAGTGTCCTCATGTAATTTTTTTGCTCCTAGAAGATTTTAAAAGATTAAAGGGGCCGTGCAACAATATATTGGATACAAGATGCTTGACGAAGAGGAAACACCGAGTCACTTACCCTCAGGATTTTTTCCAGCTTAGTTCCTATTTTATTATAATTTTATCGCGAAGAACCGAATGTTTCAATTATTTCTTGTAAAAGTTACCATGGTCACAAATTTAGATTGGACTGCCTATCTCAGGTAGTTTTCTCGAATCTCTATTGCATTCACCCGAGTCAAAAGTATGAGACATATTTAATTCCTATTTACTCCCAAAACTAATCTGCCCTTCATCAGTTGTTTTACCTTTGAAACTCTTCAAGCCAATCATAAAAGAGTAGAAAGGAACAATTGCCATTTTCTAACTCTGACCTTCCTTCATTTTCATTCGTGAATATTCGTGAACTCTCTCTCGTAATCAGCGACACATGCAAATGGATTCTCAATACAAGAACTTTTTTTTTCTGGTTAAATCGTCTGGATAATGAAGTAAGTGGTACTTCAATAAATACTTCATTCCCGAACTAAATTTGTCCAATTGAGAGGAAACTCGCTTCATTGAGTGTCGGATGAGCGACGAATATTTGTGTAATAGTGTAGAAGTACGAAACATCAAGTTGTCCAATATCATTATAATCACTTGACTTAATTGCCTTAAATGGCAGCAAACAATGAAACGAATTAAGTATAAATATAACTGCGATGACCGCGGCAACGAAAACAGTCATCGGAAATCGAAGCTCAGTGGTAAGTTGTTTTAAAGAGTTGCTTCCCGAGACTCTGCACCGTAAGCAGATCACCGGAAGCGTATCGTAAATAAATAACAGGTGTCGATCATTGTGTTTATTTCAGGACAATGCCTAATTATCGTAAGAGATTATGTGGACAGGCAAGGAGAGACATCGGAATATTCATTCATCCTCCATCCATATCGGGCTAATAAGCATAACAATGTATACTCGACCTGCCAAGTGCGTAGAGGCATCCGTTTGGTGTACCGGTTGTGTTGATAAGCGGAGATTCGAGTTGTCAGGCGGTTAGCTGACATGCCTGTTCTAGGTAGCGATTTTGTTTTTTTCTGACTTGAATTTAAAGCGAGATTTTCGAAGTTTTCTGCCTGTTAATTCACATCACTGCTTACAATATGTTTTGTCAAGTGGAAACATTTTTAGATTGATAAAGACGATGACGTTTGTACAAATCTTGCCTAGGTTTTTGGTGTTCCATAAGTTAATTTATATGGCAGTGGTTCTCAAATGGGGGTCCGCGGACACTTGGGGTCCGCAAAGGCATTCTAGGGTCCGCGGAGCCCTGCCTGATCAGTCAAGCCCGGCAATAAAAGTTGTCTTTTTCAGGTCGAGATGAAATGTTTCAGTTTTCGGGTGAGTTTTCTCGTGTGTATGTCAATAAGAGAAGTCTACTTTACACTAGTTAGCCCTTAGTTATATCCATTTATTAAATCATTATTATATTTAACCTATACCTTTCATCTCCTCTCACCCCAAACGGGGTCCTCCACCATCTCCGCCGATCCACACGGGGTCCGCGAAACATCGATGGTTGAGAACCACTGCTATATGGTATTGTGGGAAACCTTTTTAACGATCTCATTAACCTATACTACCTTCACGATCCCGATTTTTTAATCAATATTACAAACATGCAACGTTATGATGGCGCATTATAGTCTTCGAAGATGCTTCGCCGAAAGCTACCCAACCAGAGTGTGTTCAGGTCAGACTTGTGCCTATCTCAAATACTCTACTCAAGATACTGTATCTTAAATACTTTTTGAAGTATCTTGGTATCTTGCAAATACCTTTGATCGAGAGTATTTGATACTCTATTTTAATTACAATTCCGAGTATCTTGTACTCATTATCTTAAATACATTTTTGACATTCCGCCATTTTCCGAGTTTTTCGGTATGAAGTGGCGTGGGCGTGGCACGAGCAAACGTGAACATTCTTTCGAGCAACCAAATCCTGTTGCTAGCTCCGATTAGCTACGGTGACTTTGACTGAGCTCGTGAAAACATCGCTTTTTTGCCGATTGTGACTCATATTTCAGCCCAAAGTTCGTACAATGAAGGTTCTCCCCTCGCCTTCCCAAAGGCATGCCTTTTGTTTCTATAGAGTTTCCCCCAAAAAATCCTCAAACAAAAGGTGTGGTTTTACGGAAGTAAAGATGCCACCCTGAGGCGCAACGCAGACCGGGAAACGACCTACGACAACAATGCAGACTTGAGTGTCAAGAAAATAACAAATAGAAGAAAATGAGAAGTGGACACACAAAAAAAGTAGACATTTTTGTTTTGCTTTTTGTATATTTGACCCCGCTAGGGCAAAACGTCGAGGTTTTCTTTCTTCTTTTCTTTTCTTTGTGTTTTCAGTCCGGCACTTATTGCTCTCGCGAACACTGTCTGTAAGCGAACATTGATAAGCAGAGAACAGTACAGGAAACGAACTGCGAGCTGGACGACCTCTCAAAATGCCAACAAAGTGTCCCCCAACGTTGAGTGCCTTTCTGAACGCAACCTACTTGAAGAAGGTGCGACCACTGCCGTGGCTATTATGTGGGTTCTCTTTGTTATCCATTCACTCATATCCGTATCCCAAGTTCGTTTATAGTGAACTCCCCATATAGGGAATATGGATTGTAGTTAAACGATGCGTCTAAGGTGTGCCGCAGGACGTGATATTCAGCGATGTCACTACTGGCGAAGCGCTCTTGACCCGTCTGTCACCCCCTCACCTCGGTGCTTACCCAACACAAGGCCTGTGCACATGCCCACAGGCCTTGTGGGCATGTTCATGTCATCTTTTTTAATAGAGCGCGGGGCACAGTCTAATGAAAAAATACCAACAATTAGTGAAGTGACGTTAAGTGCCGGATCTCTCCCGAAAGCAGTCGTCAAAGGATGCGAGCTTGACCCACTTGGGCTTTTGTGCTGAGCTGGGCACCGTGCATGCTGCATTGTTCATGCAGGCCGGAGTGGTAACAAACAGAGCCCCTCCTCCCCTCACCGGAGAACACGAACTCCAGCCGAACGCTGACGCCGCGTTCGGTTAAGTCAGCCGAGCGCTGAGCCATTGTATTTGTTGTCCCCATTCATCTAGTTCTAAAGTTAACCACTTGGGGCGCCACGGTTTGATCTCCTCCCCAATAGCTAAAGCGACCTCTTTCTTGTTGTCCCAGAAATGTTTTGTAACATCCATCAGTGATATTGCCATGCGCATTGCCCAGTGAGCGCGTGGCCGAATGGTTACCGCGCTTGGCTCTCGCGCGGAGGTTCTCGCGCGGAGGCTCCGGGTTCGATACCAGGGAGCGGACTTCTTTCATTTATTCTTTCAACTTGACATTCTCGTAAGTTCGAGAACCTTGTCGTCTGATCGAGTTACGAATGTTCTACGCGCCGAACTTTCTACGCCGAATGTTCCAGAAACACACGCGGGTACAAAAGGTGCTCCGAGTGGCGGTCCGGAGTCAGTCTCGCCTCAGCGGTCGATCCTGCTGTTTCGCCGACATCGACGCCTGCGACGCTAGCCTTTGTCTATTTTGTTTTGGGCACAAGTTCGCCCCATTAAACTTTTAGTTTGTTCAGTTATTCGCCGCCTCATCATTTGCCATTCGTGACAATATTTTGCTCCTTATAGTCGGACTGCATAAAATAGCCCTACGATACTTTTTGTTTTCTGTTTTGTGTTGTTGCGTGCTAATAAGCCATTCTGGTAACCCAGATTTGCGCAGCTGTATAATTGTCGTTGTCACTGACGTTGATACAAATTACGCAATGCGGAAGTATCTTCAAAAGCTAATTGAATTACATTTCTAAGTATTTGTACTCTACTCAAGATACTTTACAGTGAAAGTAACTTGAGTAGTATTTTAAATACTTTATGAAGCAGGTATTTAGTAACTTAACTTAAATACTTTTATCGAGTATTTTGTCCAACACTGGTTCAGGTCCCTTCTTGTCGTTTATTTGTTTTCTTTACTGAGCTTATTTGATATATTTTCATCTTTCTGAAGGAATGCCTTTTTTAAGTTGCAATCTAGTCTGTCTCTTGCTCTTTCATGACAATAACATTGGAAATTTATGGTTCCTGGTTCATGTCATTGAAGGTATGATATAATCCAAGAAGCGATTATGGCAAGCGCATATCTTCTTCATATTTCTTTTTCTGTCATCATAGTTCATAGTGAACTTTAGATTTGAGATCTTTCAACTAAGCGGGTGATACAGTTCGCGAAACCATTCGACCTTTCCGTGACCTCAGCTGCGCTCTGCATTTTCTCAATTTAAACTCATCCCACGACATATAGATCACAGAGTTCTAAATTCTGAGTGCTAATTTAGATATTGTGAAGGAAACCGCCAAGGAGAGTGGCAACATGGAACGTTATACTCACACTGTGGTGAAGAAAGTTTAATACCTTAAAGCTTCCATTTTCCTACTAACATTTACACCGATGTGTGCTTGCCAAATGACTTCATCTGGGGAGCCGTACTGTGCCTTAAAAATCATAAAAAAATGTTATTGCTAGAAAGCAGCACGAATTTATACTGACCACGTCCTCTTCACGCGATACTGTACGTTTGCTTCTTTATGTATTACTAAAAATAACAAACCGGAAAACGAAAAAGGCTAGAAGTAAAAAAATAAAAAATGAGAACAAGGTGTGCCTTTCAATTTCATGGAGAAACCTAAACTAATATTGAAGAATAAATTTAAATGAAGGCACTTGTTCCCGAGGGCATTTGTTTTTTATTTACATATCTGAGAGTAAATGTGCGAGTCAGCCGGTGTAGGTGCTATATAATTTTAAAATTTGAACCATCTCAAACAAAGAGTATAAAGTTTCAAAGTGAGGAATTCTCTACGTGTCTTTTTAAAATTGTCATTTAATTATTTTAGCTGTTATATTGCTCTTTTATATAATTAAGCCTTTTCTTTCTAGTTTGCTCAGTAATTTTCCCAGGAATACAAACAGAGCACGTTGTTTCATTTGTGTAGATTATTTTACTTCATCTGGCAGATGCAATTGCTTGTCCCCATGAGGTTTCTACTCAACGCTGATAGTGATCCCTACAAATTATTTTTCTTGGTCGTCTCTAGCAACATGGCCAGAAAACTTAACAACCCATAGGTGACCTGGTTCTACAACCCACATTTTCGCAGCAACATGATCTTCCAGAGGTTATCCATAAATAACTGAATTTTGTAGGCTACACCAGCAAAGTAAGCCAATAATTAAAGAAAAAACAACTGAGATGTAAGTATAGAGGTATTGAATATGCATCACTATACCTCGTTTCACCTTACGTCCAGACGCAGCCGGCGCTACGAGCTGCTAGGACAGGGGCTCCGGAACCGGCGGGGCAGTGAGAGCAGTCGCCCACACAGGTTCTAGAACAGTGGGGTGCATGTCCCCTCACTCAGAGCTGTTCCGAGCGCCCCCCCCCCCCCCGCCCCCTCTTCTCCCCTCCCACCACCAAATCTCTGAAGATTCTATCAGACAGCAGCCTTCACTTCTCTGCATTGCGTTTCGTCAGTGGTCTCTCTCTCTCTCTCTCTATATATTTATATATATATATATATATATATATATATATATATATAGAGAGAGAGAGAGAGAAAGAGAGAGAGAGGGTAAACCACGATGTGACATGAGCCCCCAGATGTCGCCTCCACACATCAGATATACTTCCGGAGCCCCTGTGCTAGAACCAATCAGAGAGCGTCAAAAGCGCACCATCATGGTGTCCGTCGTGTTCCTGTACGTGTTTTATCATCGCTGGACCAATCATAAGCGCATGAACAGAAAAGACCCAGTGACTTGCGCTTTTGACTCTGGTTGATCGGTCCGATTACCTATAGCGTCAGCTGCATCTGGACTTAAAGGGTTCATGAAACGATGTCAGGTTGGAATGTTGATGACTTTACAGAGGCGTACCGGTCCGTCTGGCCCAAGTATACTCGCACGGACCGCCACTGATTCAGAAGCTTCTCGGTCGCGGTGAAATTGCGAGGATAAAAAGGATTATTTCTTTCAGTCTCGCCTTCGCAAAACTTCATGGCATAATTCTGGGATCGAAACCACCCGCCTGACGACAGTCGTGCGCGGCTCTTGGATTGGTCGCGAGAACTGCGTGAGCACTCGACTTTGGCTCGTATAACAATCAATGCATCGGCGCACACTCGTGCAGTGGCTCGAGTCCAGCTACAGCGGTGATGGGAATAGTCGAACCCTAACAATGCCTGCGGCTCAGCGCGCGTTTTCTACTTCGCCAACCCCAGCGCGTGGCTATGACAAACGTTGGCGGCATAAGATAGGCACCAGGCCACGTGGCCGCTTGTTCTGGCTCAGAGTTGAGGGGATGAACGGTACTCATATTTTTCGAAATTATTTTCCGACTGCCAATGCTTAGACAGCAAAAAAGTAAGGCAAGCTTATTCGGTCATTAACGTTAGGGAGTGATTCTGAGTAGTATTTAGCGGAAGTGGAAAAATCGTTTCATGGCCCCTTTAATTAAGCTGAAACAAAGTATAAGTAGCATCGATAGGTAGCACTACAGTCTAGGATTACTTTTGAAGTTGTGACACACGTCACAAATGCATGTGCATGACACGTGGCTCTTAATGCATGAAATGCATTTTCGCTTAACCCCCAATCAAAAAAGAAAATTGTATGGCAAACTGCTGGGGATTTTTGTGTTACACGTGAAACGTCCCGGCACCGCTCTGGAACGTTACCGAGCCCTGCCCCTACGCACACGGCGCTCTTCATAAGATAACTTAACACCTGGCATATAAACTTGATAGCAGTTCTTGGATTGAAGATACTGACTTTTTTCCAGCATCTCTCATACCCACCGGAATCAGCCAATCAGTGTTGACCACGTGACCCTTCCATCAGCCAATCAGCGTTAAACTTTGCGGTCGATTTTTTGGGTATCACTAAACCTGGCGACTCCCCTGATGAGCCAAAGAACGTTTCACGTTAACAGTTTGTCCATCCGTCCGTCCGTTCGTTTGTCCGTCCGTCCATACGTCCGTCCATATCTGCATTTTCCGCTAAATTTAACGAGCAAATTGACATCACCAAGTGGAGAAAATGACGTCACATTACCTATTTATTTATTTATTTATTTATTTATTTAATATACCTCAAAGCGCCCTTTCGGGCATTGTATGAGGGGGAGTACACGTTTTTGACAAAAATATTACAACAATAAATTTCGTACATATTTGCCTAAAGACAAGAACCAGTGCAAATATACAAACTCAAGAAAAAGAACACTCGTACACAAACAAAAATATCATAATATACCCACTCAACAGAAGAACACTCGTACACAAACAGGGAGCATCATGCCGACCAGGCTACAGGAAAAAAAAAATTAAACATACGCCAATTCAATTTCCCCGCTAAATTTAGCGGGAAAATGGACATCACGTGACCTACATACCAATTGAGTTTTTCCGCTCATTTAGCGGGGGAATTTGACACCACGTGACCTAATGTCACGTGACCAATTCAACGACATATTTTCCCCGCTAAATATAATGGGGAAATGTACGTCACGTGGCCAGACCAATTTCATCTCTCCATCATTCTCCTCCTTTTACCCATATTTTCTCCCTATCCTTCCCCTCCTCCTCCTACGGTGTCCTCCCCATCCCTCCCTTCTCCTCGCTCCCCGTCCTCTTCCATCCCCCTTTCTCCGTCCCTCTCACCATCTCTCCCCTATTCTCCTACGGTGCCCCTTCCCACTCCCTTCCTTTCACTTCTCCCTTCCCTCTCCTTGATCATGTGACACAGCAATTTAGTTCCCCATTACTCTCTCCACTCTCATCCCTCTCCTGAACGTCCTACAGTCTCTCGCCTTGTGCAGTTGCCTCCCTTCGACCTACCCCTCCTGGTCAGGTGACGCACCAATTCAATCTCCCGTAACGACGGTTTAAAGTCTTCCAAACAATTGTAACAATCGCTCCTAAATAATGCATTTAATGCATTATAGAACTGTGAAGATAAAAGTAGCTGCAATGTTTTAGGTCTTTAAGATGGCGTCCGTGCTCGAGAACTGTGCATTTGATAGAGTGGCGTGTTGCAGGTTACAGGGATTGTCCGGTAAAATTTTGTCTTCTAGAAAACAATTAAGTTATATTGTCATTGCTTTTAGGAATATCATCCGCACAATATCCGACTTTTCAATCCTTCGCCGCACAAGTAATTCAGTTGTAAGCAGAGCCCGACTGCTCAGATTGCACCTGCAAAACACACAGCGTTTTCGTTAGCGACAGCGGAAGCTCTGACGCAACATCAGGCAAAGCCACCTCAGCTTTTGACTGTTGTCTCGGTAAAATAACTTGGTTCTAGGAAAGACGAGATTTACGGTATTGAGGGAAGCTCAGTTCTTCGACGATGATCTTTGTAGGCACCATCAATCATGTTGATCAAAACCGGGATCAAGTGAACGCCCGCGACTATAGGGAGTATTCACTGGCGGCCATAGCTGTGTGCGCGAATGCTGAGCGCGTGCTGATGGCGAGCTTCCACAGTTCTTTTGCAACGTGCATTCCGCACCATCAAGAGTGCCGGTCTTAGCAGCCTTGATGTGAGGTCGTTCTGGGCATGCGCTCTAAACAGCACCCACAATTATGGCGTCCAGTGATACTCCCTATAACGTTATCATGCCTGATGTGACGTCACGACACGACCAGCCATGCATACTTGCGAAATTTAGCGTAATTTTCGTATTGACGTTCATAATTGATTTAACGAATATTGGGGCGTCTTTAAATGAAACAAATACCTATCACATATGCCTATATTTAGGCGCTCTCTGCGTGACCAGCGAATAAACTTAGTAACTTCCGGATATCACCGGACAATCCTTTTAAGTGCGGGGCAGGTATATTTCATAGAAAGAATAATATTAAAAAAAGGGTTTCCGGTTTATGTGAGAAACCTTTGTGACGTAAAGCGACTGGTAACATGGTTAGAAATGATTGCAAGGACGTTTGGCTCTGAGAGGACATACAAACATGTATTTTCTGCTGTTTGTTTTGAGGAAGTTTTAGCTCCCTGAAAAACTATGGAAAGAGCATAGCTCCTAGCTATGGAACAAGAGTGATAGGCAGCTTTAGTAGATGGTTCCGATACCTCTGGTAACGATACCCGACACTCCGCTGACGCCTTTGCGCATGCGTCGTAGCTTATTTAGTATATTTATCGGAGGTATTGGAACAATATACTAAAACTCACTATTAACATTGCGGGAGATTATAGTCACAAAAAAAAAGAAGGGGTTTGAAATGTTTCAATTTATTAATATTTATTTTACAAGCATCTGTGGTTTACTTTGTGACTTTTTGTCATAGGAGCATCTTTAGAAATAGAGTTATGTCAGTATATTTGATTGAATCTGGTTTCGTGAGTATTTCAGATGACTCTTGTTGGCGAAGAGCGATCAATCTCATATTATGAAATCCGATGTCTTCAAATCATGTTGCAAACCACTCGATTAGTTTTAACAAAATAGTATTATGAACAATATGAAGCCTCAAGAAAAAAAAATCAGACTAGTTTTTGGGACAGCTACTGCTTGTTTCTTCCAAGTTATAAAAACGTTTATTGCAGAAAAAAATAAAATAAAGCAGTAATGAACACCTGCGCGGTTGCCCAAGGCGAGGGTCTTGCGGCAGTACGCCCGGCAACAAGTTCCGGCAACTGCTCATAGATGGCGCCACAGAGCCGCCGGTCGCTTCTAGACGGAGTTCGGAAAATCCGCAGTTTCGCGGCCGATGGAGCCCGCCTTCCCTGAACGACAGCCACCGATTGAATATCTGAGACTGGGTAATGTCAAGGTATCTAAAAAGTGTTCAAACTAGACTGTGTCTCGTACCCAGGACATGCAGGCATTTATCTATCTAACGTGATAACGTGATAGAAACGCCGATGACAGACCTGTGGTTGACACGCGATAGCTGGGTTTTCTGAGCAGTCTGAAGTTGACCTTCTGATCCTAATTAGGACGTTATAAATTGAAGCAAGTAATTCAGGCAAATAATACTGACTGCCAAGTGAATGGACGATCAACATGCGATGCAATAGTTGAAACCTTTGAAATAACATGAATTGTTGTCCGCGCTTCCTTAATGTCTGGCGTTTAATTATCACCATCCAGAAGTTCGTTGTCAGCTTCACGATGCGCACTGTCATATCTAAAAATCGCGTTCATACGAATTCATTAGTGTCGTCTCAGTTCAGTATCATTTGTCTTGATAATACCCGCCGAGCTGAAAATTGACGCAATGAAGGACACTGATTAGAGACTTTAAACTTCCATATTTTGGCTGGCATTCTAGAGTTGCAAGAGTTCATTTTTATTGGAAGAGTAAGCAGCCTAGTCTGAAGTCAGTTACAAGGGCAATCATACTACCAGTGTCGCTGGTATTTCTATCGCTGCTCAAACATTTCGAACACAGATGACACTGCGTTCGTACAGTTTCAGTTCATGTTTGTTTTACCACATTATTATTATTTTTTTGCAAATTTTGTTTTGCGAATAATCACCACCGAATATGAAAAATGTGATACCACTCATATTACAAAAACCGCTTTTAAAAAAGCTAGACCCTCCGTTTTTTTTTACAAATCTTTGCAACGAAATTTTCTGTGGAGGCTTGCAATTTACCGGCAGAATATATTGCGACATTTTTTCTTGTTATCCCCTGGGATTCGTGTCTTTTTTATGGTTTTATTATCTTGCGTAGATTGAGCTGCACATGCTTGGTGTTGGAAGGGTCGGGTTACGCCTGACTTGATTGCGCTAAAAACGACAGTCCAACTGCCGCCGCTTCAGGTGCGAACAGCTGCTTCCATTGTTTCTCTTATTTCGAATTAAACCTACTTGTGTCTCGGCTACATAATGCAGATTGCCCGCGGTTTGTTAGGCGTGAATCTATGCTTCGGGTTTGCTTCCACCTGTCAGGCCCGCCGTTGTGTCTCAATACGGGGCTGGGCGGTCGGAGCGCGACTAGCATCCGCCCACGAACCGCCTCTCCTGTGCGATACAGGTGGTGGCCCGTAAGCCCGCCATCTACGGCAGCCTGTTTTTGTTTTGTCGCACACACCTAAATTATTTTGAAGAGCAAGAAAGCAACCTGTTTGTTTATTTGCTGCCTACCGGTACGGTACAGTGCAGTACAATATTCCCAAGTTTCGTTTTTCATTTTCTTTTTGTTTTCAATCTCAAGTATAAAGATGCAATACATAGGAAACTAGAAAAACAGTAGTAGTAGAGTTACAGCGTTACAAACTTTCTATTCGCCTTTATTAACACATATAGAACCTGGGAATTGACACATGCTAACATAATATGTACTGTTAGGTTGTCATTGTTCAACGTATACCGTAGCCTCATCAGGGCCTCGTGACGTTACGAAGTAGGCATAATATCAGATGGGATCGACGGTCCATATTGCTTTAAAAACAACACTTGCGGCTCTGGTATCTTCAAGCGCACGAAACTGATGCGGACACCTTGCTGCCTGATATACAGTATGATGATTAGCGCTCTGATTAATTTTTTATAGGAAAGTATACGCAAGCTTCTACTTTAGTGCGCCTACACAGTTATCTTTCCTGGTCGTTGACTTTTTTCTATACAAATTACAGAAGCGGGTATGGGAAATAGGGGAGTGACCGGCTGTCCCATGACACTGAGTTCAAACATGTGACGCAACTAACTCATGCTAACTCGCAATAAAGGAATATACCAGTCTCCAAGAAACTTCTTCAATAACGACGCAAGCATTGAGGTAACGTGTTACTGGTTGTACCAACAGCATAAATGATCCGTTTCTTTCATTTTGTCTTTCCTAGGTAACTGGAATCACCTATCCCCCGCGTCCACTATTCGCATGTTTAAGTTATGGTACTGCCTACTCGGGTTTCATTAATTTAACTTCGATTTCATAACACACAGGAGAGCTCATAATAATAAAGTTTCTTTCTTTTTTTTTGTGCCGGGAACAAAAAAATGCAAAATAGGCGCCGATATTATTTGTTTTGTTTGGTGGGCTTCTGGTTAGCCTGCACATGGTTTCACTGCACAGGCTACACTAGTTGGGCGAAGATGGACTTCCAGGGAAGCTATGCAGCGGCTTGCCGACCCATCCCCTTGCGTCGAAGTAGTATCTCTAAGTGACATTATCTCAGTGTTAGGTAAAATACACCTGAAAAGTGCTTGAAGTGAAGCACAAAGTAAATGAGAGGTTATGTACTTCAAGTAAAGTACTAAGTACACCGGGCGCAATGTACTTGAAGCAAAGTACTATAAATACAATGTACTTTCAAAGTAAAGTACAAGTACTTTTGAACACAATCTTTCATGATGCCCTTTCATTCGCCTATAATGTGTGTGTGTGTGTGTTTTTAACTGGTATGCATTGCTCCAGGGATAATCGGGGGTGCATGAGTTATTTTGGGAAATGGCGACGAATATTGAATAAAGTCAAGTGGCCAGAGAGTAGTTCTACTCTCGCTGACAAAGCATCATTTTGTGATAAAAAATTGACAAGATCAAATTTGGGGAACGTACTTTGATGTCGGAAGTTGCACTTTCCTCGGAAAGTACCAGAAAAACTACTTTGGGTAAAGTACACATACATACTTAGAGAATGTATTTCAAGTGAAGTACACGTTTTCTAAACATACTTAAAGTACTTAGTACTTCAAGTAAAATGTACTTAAAGTACTTCCCGACACTGCATTATCAGTGCAAAAAATTCACACTCTCCCCAACTCGAGGCAACCCATTCAATGGTGTCTGTAGAACACCAGTTGGAAAAGACACGTCCTCATGGCACGAACGCGTCATTACGCCAAAGACCCAATTCTGCGCGCGTTCTGGACACAAGCGCAGCATATTTTCTGTTCATCCGACAACACTTGTGTAATGCGTCATGCGCGCCTGCGTAACGAAATTCTAAGGTGGTTGGATCACCTTGCGACCTATACTAGCCCTCCTTATTATATCTGCTGGAGAGTTAGGGTATTCGGAGCTGTTATGAAAAACAGGAGAAAAAGCACGATGCAGATCTTGACATTGTCTTGTCGTCTGATGGTCTGGTGATGACACATCTGATGGCTTGTGTCCGCTTAAATACGTAAAAATAGACGACTTATCGGTTTTTCATTCTAAAAATATTTTACAGTTTATTATTTTGGGGTACCTATCGAGGCTTTACGATAAAAATCTGAAATTAATTATTCTTTTCTTTATATTTGCACTGTGATCACTTTGTTTGCATGTAAGCATGATATTGTGGCAGTATTTAATTTTTGTGTTAATCAGCTTTTTTAAAAAGAAAATGGAAAATCAGGTAATTATGAATAACGCATTTCTTAATTCTGTGTATTTATTTTATTTTATTTACTGCAAACTTTCATTTCCAAATCGGGTAATTGTAACTAGAGTTTGCGCATACCTTAACGCCATATTATTACGTGTAGGCAGTAGGGCACCATTATGTACCCGATCCTTTACAAGTGTTCGAAGGGACACTGAATCAGATTTGTAGTTGATTGTTGAGAATTGTTATGTAATAAAAGTGCACTAAACCTTTTTTTTTAATACGTTTTTCTTAAAACTTTTTCTAGATAGAACATGTACGTCACAAAAACCACTTTCCCCTAAACATTCTTTTGTTTTCTTTTGAGAAATTTTAAGGTTGCGAAATGCATTTTGAGTATAACGACGTGTTTCTAGCTCGTGCCTCTATATTTTGCAGAAATGTGCACGTTATACTGACAGAAAGTAACTAAATACCGTTACTCGTTACTCACTAAAAAAGTAACTTAGTAATTTACTCGTTACTGCGTTAGAAAGGACCGAGTTACCTCAGCTTGAAATTAGCACGTTATTTTATTTTCATTTTGAATGTGTCGTTTTTCTGAAGCAGTAGCCGCTTCCAGTATTTACAGTCGTTGGTCATTCCTTGCCCCCTAACGTGTTCATTCAGGAATAACACTGGCTTTATTGACATACCTTGCGCACATCCTTTTTATGGACTGTGTAGCGTTTTCTCGTCGTGCAAATTGCAGGCGCAAGTAGGGCTGAGAACTTGGTTGGGTACTTCTGTGGTAGACGCTCCCCTTCAGAAGTAACTAAACATCGTTAAGACGGGGTCACACTGCTTATACATCATACAAAAAGAAAGTCTGCATACAGATTCGAACGCGAGTCGCCGTGAGATCCGTGCTTCGAATGCCGCATGGCAATGAGTTCGAGGAGAAAACTTGGCGACGCGGCATTCGAACCACGGATATTGCAGTGACTCGTGTTGGCAGACTGCCTTTATGTATGGTGCATGAGCAGTGGGACCCCAGCTTTACTGCTTACTTTATCAAAATGTTACGAAACTACGTTACTCGGTTGTTCTCTTAAAAAGTAACTATAGGTCGTTACTTTGCTAGCGAAAAAAAAGTAACTAGGTAAAAGTATGGCGTTACACTATAAGAAAAAAAAAAAGGAGGAAAAAGGTAGCAACGGCGCGTTTTCCTCTTTTACTGACGCGCCCCCAGGCGGACACGAGAGGAAGGGAAGAACGAGACGTTTTTCTCCTCCAGGCAGACGGGAGAAAAGTTCTGCCCTCCCGCCTCATCCTCTTTCGTTTCGTTTTTCGAGCACGTCGCGCGCTTTTTTTAAAGGGACACTAACACCTTCAAAATGTTTTTTTTTAATTTTTCTAGGCGATTTATTATGGTGTCAGAAGACTACAAAATCAAAATTTCGCTAATGTCACGTATATCTTTAATAAAGTCAGAAAGCGCAACTGCTCCGAACCGAAACCGAAACTGGACTGGGGAGGAAGAAGAAATATAGAGGCAGAGATCTCCACCTCTATATACCAAAAGTCACATGGCTGTGCAACTTTTTTTTTCTTCAATCAACGTATTTGCAGCTTTTTAGAAGCCACAAAATATGGGTATCATATTTTTGTCAATTTCTAGTATTGAGTGTGTGCGTTCGATGACCCACGACTTCGATTGTCTTTGGTGGTTGTGTATAAGCCATAGAAAACGGCACGTGACCAGGGGGAAGAGAATGAGCGCGACTCAAACCGGTCAGTTCTGGATCGGCGGTTTTTGGCCGGAAAGAAAATTAATTTTGAGCCGCAAATTGTGCTCTGGGTAGTTGGGCTCATAAATTCCGTCTGCCAGTTCAAACGTGCGGAGCATTTCAATTGCATTGACGTTTTACCGCTAATTTTGCAAACGAGCAAACGAAGCCGTTAAGCGCCGTTCACATATATGCGACCGAGTAAGACCGAGAGAGATCAGACCGGTTTTAAGCCTTTGCGACGTCTTATGACCGGATGCGCTGGAACGGAGCTGGTCCAAGACATCGCAAGAGGCTTAAAAACCGGTCTGGTCTCTCTCGGTCTTACTCGGTCGCAAGAGTGTGAACGGGCCTTTAGAAACACCGAAGTTCCGGAGGAGTGTCCGTAGCGTATACGTATACACTGGGCTAAGATGGCCGCCTCCGACTGCGAAACGACGTGTCGACGTTGACGACTCGACGACGTCATGGAAGCCGCGGATCTGCGTCCAAGACAGGCAGGTTTTGCTGCCGGGTACCTGCGTGTCTTCAGTGCTGAGTTCGGTTATTTTTTCGGATGCCGAGTCCCAACCGGCAATCAACGTGCTTTTGCATTTCTGCGTGTCTGTCAGCAACAATGCAGAAACATCGCGATGGCAGTGTTGTGTGTTGTGAACAGAAGACCGGAATTATCGCCGATATGACCGTGCGTTCGCGTATCAGTGGTGTAACAGCAAGATGAGGTGACATAAACTGTCGGGCATTGATACTGCTGGTCGGGCCGTGATCGGAGGGGGCGGGGATGTCGCAGATTGTCCTTTTGCTTTACATTAAAGAGTTTAAGACCGCTTGAGGAATAGACACTTTCCGAAAGTCAGTCTACCCACCCTGTGCAGAGCCAAACCCGACGCACTAATGGCGGCGCTACACAGTTTCCGCACACCAGAAAAAGCGAACGTCCTCGAAAGCATAGAGCAGAAAGAGGAAACTATGTTGTTCCTTTTACGTCACCTTCGATTCACGAAATCGAGGGTGCTTTGCCTAGACGAGCATAATCTCCTTTCACCGCCATCCGAGCGGCGAAATAGAAGTTTTTGAGACTGCCACAAGGTGACTCTGACTTTTGAAAAGTGTCTATTACGGTGCAATCGATCGACCTGCGGATAGTCATGTTGGAATGCTGGTCTGAACCGTAGCTCCTATCGTACAGTGGCCAATGTGACTCTCGTCTGAGGTGTCCTGTTGTCCCTTCCCAGAGAGCGATTGCGTTTCGGGGAAGGACTGAAGAGTCTTGAAATACGACGGAAAGTACATGTAATTACTGTTTGGAATTTTGGCATTGAGGAAGGATGGTAGATAAAATCGACAAAAAAAAAAAAGCTACTCTTTATTTTGCTCTTTAAATATACAACAGTTCCTGGAGAAACTGCCCTCGAAGTGACGCGCTGGGATGAGCGCTAAAAGTTTTCTAGCTCACCACGACATAGCTCCATACTGTTAACACCTGCCGCAAGTCGCGACTTTGACTGCATTCATGTTGATCGAAACAAGATTTCTCTGCCCGTGAAGCATCGCTTCTAGCTGAGGGAATGCTCCCTCCATAGAGATTAATTCAAGACGACAATTGCGGCCCCACGTAAGCAGCACAAACAGAAAAACAAAAACTACGTAAAAAAGAAACTGCCTACGACGTGCTGTGCGGGGAAGCAAACACATGGCTTGGAACCGCAGTGGAGCGGCTTGTTTTATTGGCTTTCAAATAATTAGTGCATCAGCGTTTACTTTTTACAAATAGATTCATCAGCTGAGCCATTCAAAATACTTTCAGAAGTGTGACATTACTGAAAAAGAAAAAAATCAACATGCTGGGAACAATATTTATTGCTTAGGTGCTCACCGAGCAAATCCGTATTTTCAAAGCCGCCAGTATATAAGGCGGAAATGCAGAGCTCGGAAGTAGTAATGAGGTTAGAGTGCTATTGTATTGATGATTGTTTGTGCCGCGTATGTGTATACGCTCGTTGTATATGTTCAGCTGATGCTTGTGGTACGCGTAACGTCTACATGTAACATGCGTATATAATAAAGGTGCCCGAAGCACAATGGTGGCGTGAGCAAATAAAAATATTATTGTAGCACATGAATTGAGCGGTACCTAGCGCCACCTAGCCTAGCTACTTGCAATTACTCTGCTTGACCCTGCCATCTGGTTTTAATCTTCTTTCACGCTTCGTGATATTTTCTAGTTACTATGCAACAATGTATTTGCTCTTTTGAGAGCGGCTTTTGGTTTTGCGAATGGTTTACCACTCCTCTGTGGTGTGTGGTACTGACGAATGAATTGTGGCTCGAGTAATAGCAAAGGTAAGAAAGACGTATACAGTGCGCGAAGTAATTGGGTATCAGCTTGTCTCCGTTTATTATCGCAGTGCTGACGACGAGAAGACTGAGTGACTGCTTTCGAAACGCAAGTTTCTTTACCTGCGGGTAAGCTGGCTTTCGGAAATAAATACAGGTCGCGGAAAGCTCGTGTTACGCTTATTTGCTGCTCCTCTCGCCCCGTACAATAGAAGTAGCCTCCTCGTTAAGCCTTATTGAGCTCGATTTGCTCGATTCGGGGCCGCCATAATGAGATGCAGACGATGGAGGAACTTTGTTCCCCTGCTTTCAGGGACGAAGGTTTCCCCGGTTCTGAAGGAATACAGGTTAAAAGAGCGTTCTCCCCTTTAGGGAGGACTATGTAGACTCCCCAAGACTTTCTCCAGGGTGTAGACTCTGGAGAAAGTATGCAGACTCTTGACAGGTACACTCTTGGAGGAAGTATGTAGACTTTCTCCAAGAGTGTATACCTGTAACGCGTTATGTGCAAGTCTGGTATTTTGTGAAGTGCGTCTGCATTCGAGGCTCTTGACAAATATTTTTTAGTGGAGTTGAGCTTCTCCAGGAGCGATTCGTAAACATGCTTATATTTTGGGTTGAAATATCACAATCTCTCCTAGCTCAATGCGTGTCTCTGCGCTATTCACAAAAAAAAAAAAAAAGAAACATTAGTTGCGAAATTTGCTAGCATATTATGAATGCGGGGATGATTAATTTCTTCGTTCTTTCTCGTAATGTTGTGTGTGAGTGGAGATGGGAGTACAGAAAGAGACACATATAAAAGTGAGGACATGCGGGAAATCATAGTTGCAAAAGTAAGATAATTCGTCTCGCCCGAATATTATGTTGAATACACGAGTGAGCTACACTAGACTTTCGCGCTCTTAGACTCGCAGGGAAAAGAAAAGTAATTCGGCTGTGTAACACACAGCCGAATTACTTCTTTGCCTTTAGCTCGTGCTTCGCCATTTGCGGCTGGACCTTGACGTCTCTCTGCGCAACATTCGGTACATATTTATGATCTAATCCAAAAGGATATATATATATATATATATATATATATATATATATATATATATATATATATATATATATATATATATATATATATATATAACGGGCATGGTGGCGGGGGCCGAAGGCGTGGGGTATAACTGAGAGAAAGGCAAAACCCTTGATGGAAACAGCAACAACGGGTGGTTTATTCTTCGACGTTTCGGCCGGAGTCCGGCCTTCGTAATCGTCAGGAAGCTGACGATTACGAAGGCCGGACTCGGCCGAAACGTCGAAGATAAACCACCCGTTGTTGCTGTTTCCATCAAGGGTTTTGCTCTTTTCTCTATATATATATATATATATATATATATATATATATATATATATATATATATATATATATATATATATATATATATATATATATATATATATATATATATATATATATATATAGGTAAGATTTTCTGGTGTAGAGCTCGGCAGCCCAGGGTCCTCCCGAACCGCGCGGCTGATCTCCGTCCGGCCTGTTGTTTCTCCGGGGCCAAGAGCGGGCGGCAGCGCAAGCGCCAGTCGACAGGCCGCACTGTATTAGGTGACATTGCCATGGAGACAAAGTGCCCTGCCGTAGAGTGGCCTTTGTTCGCCGGGGTGGACTTCTTATTTGCACGGGGGGAAAAGTCGAGACATCGGTCTCTGGAGCCTCGATAAGGCTCCCGGAGCGCAAGGTAAACGGGGCAGATCCGCTTTGATTTTATGGCTGTCGGGGAGTGCACAGCGCGTCGCCTTTAAGTGGCCGCTTGAGTCTTTCTTGCTCTCTCTTTCTTGATCGTTTTCTTCTTCTCCTTCTTGTTTTAGTTTCACGCTATAGCGGGGAACCGTGCGGTACTGTGGCGAACCGAGCTGCTTTGTGAGTTCGTCCTTCGGCGAGTTTGTTCTCGGCTCTGAGTCACTGAAACGCTACTGGCGGTGGAGTGCCAATGTTTAGGAGCGGAGGTTTGGTAACGCCGATTAGCAGATATACTTTGCTGGATGATTAAAAACAAGGTTCCGTTTGCTGGTCAAAAAAAAAAAAAAAACCGGAATGATCGGCGTTAGTGTGTACCGACGAATGCCGGCGCGATTCGAATATAACCCTTTTGTTTATGACGAATTACCTACGAGTTAGGTTTAATGAATAACTCTTTCGTGCCATTGTGCAGCCACCGACAACGCTGTCGGTACAAAAATGCACCATCATTGTGAAACCATTGTTTTCTATAACCTGGGTGTTCTGCAGATATGGTGCTTTAGCGTTTGTGGTTTAACCTACGGTTCTAAATCGCTGTATACAATTTTTAAAACTGGAAAATACATTACAACATGTTTAATTTAACCGACGTTGTATAACCTGTGTTCAATGACACGGCGCTTTTGAACAACTTTAAACAAAGAAACATAACCGTTCTTTTTGGCATAGGACGTGTCGTATGTACATAATTATGGCGCTGCATGTAAACGACGTCGATTGGCACATTCTGGAAATATTGTAGCATATATCTTTATTATAACGTTATTAAGGTCTCAAAGCACACCCAATAACAATTAACTTATTCTTCAAAAGCCATAGTTCTCCCGTGATTCAGAGAGCGAACGACTGCCCGATATGCAAAGTAGTATTTTGCCTTGGAAGAAAAATTAATACAACGTATCTCCTTGCGAAACTTAATTAACTTTTTCATTAAAGTTATATAGTACGGTAGCCATTTGCTCGCGGCCAGTGCAATTAATGACCCCAGACGCAGACTTCAATCGTCCCCAGCCGGCATGCCGAGAAAAATCATTTGATCACTTTTGTACGGACAAATGGTTGACTCGCATTGTGCTGCTGTCAGTTTGTTTGTGTGCGCATTTATTGCGTGGTGCAACTCTCTGTGCCGAGTTTATGTCGTGTTTATACCGTGTTTATGCCGTGCTTATGCAGGTTTAAAGAGACTGCTGTATGTTGTTTTGTCACTTCATGGGTGACTGTCTAATTTTCATTTCCTTAAATTTCGTCCTCTTTACGCAGCGTTTTTTTTGTTTTGTTTTTTCATGGGCATTTTTGTTGTTTGGTTTGTCCCGGTCATATTTTTTTTTCTCTGTTGAACGTTTTCTTTGTTTGGGCTTCCTGAATGATGTGACCGGGGAAAAGGGCTGGGGACGGGGTGAGGGGAAGGGGGGGGGGGAGGGGTTGTCGCCTTCTCAGGCATGCCTATGCCTTTAGTGACGGCCTCCCTGACAACTGTACTACCCATCGGTTGTCTGAATAAAACTGGTTGTGATTTTGATGTACTTTCAATATAAATATATTTTTTGCCCATTTCTAACATAACGTTGAGCCTTTCTCTCTCTCTCTCTCTCTT
Organism: Ixodes ricinus; assembly: GCA_037355805.1. Taxonomy (NCBI): domain Eukaryota; kingdom Metazoa; phylum Arthropoda; class Arachnida; order Ixodida; family Ixodidae; genus Ixodes; species Ixodes ricinus. Next base: position 64,649 of record JAZHYW010004862.1, read on the forward strand.
TCCGTTTCTTCAAATAGGCTTACATTTCCGATCTTCAAACTTCGTGTTATATAGAATAGAATAGAATAGAATATAATACAATAGAATGGAGCAAAGTAGCCATTTTCGTGACGTAGGTTTTCAACATACAGTATCGTGCCGGCTTAAGGCTCTGGGATTTATCTGCCGGGCCCGGCTGGTAGCGTCACAAATCAGAACGCAAATAAAAAATAAAAATTACACATTCACAAAGCGACATTGTAAATGGATCAAGATAGATTGAAAAACAGGACCAGCAACAATGAAATATACTCAAGGTGTTTAGTTGCAGCGATTCAGTTGCAAACTCAAATCGTATAGCGATTATCCATGCACAATTCCGAGTTCCAATCGCACCAGTGTACCAGAAACTTTCCATCTGTAAAGAAAGCGCGTACCCTGCGGTCTGTAGATCTTGTTACGGGAACTCGTTGCAAACGTGTGAAGGGAACGCGAAACGCCAATTCCTCAGTACTTTTGAGAGACGGCTGCAGCGCTACATTTAATTCCTACGGCTACATCAGAAACTGAAGGAGTTGCTGTTTAACTTTTAGATTACAAAAGCAACCTTGAAATGGGCGACTCAAGGTTTTCTGAACACACCGGACTGCACGTGTCAAAACGACATTTCCCGTTTCCTTCATCGTCAGTATCCTTGTCAGCTTCTCTCAGCTTCCAGCTCTCTCCAAAAGGCCTCTTGCAGTCCGCAAAAACTCCGAAAGATGGCGGCACATGTGTGGCGCTATCTTTGTGGCGGCGGCAGGACCGGCCTTCTCGCAGGGCGTTTCGTTACGGGGAGGGTGTAAGCGAAGCGCCGGCTGGGAGGGGGTCCCGAAATCGGAGTCCAGCTAAAACAGGGCAGCACTTGTATCTAATTGCATTGCCGTGGTCATGTTTTAGATATTAAAACTGGTCGAACGAAAAACCTGAGGTAGTTTCCAAATTTCTTGTATGCCGATCCGCCGGCTGTAATTTTATTTTCGCAGTCTCTTATACGGACCGGACCTGTGGAATAGAGAGTATACTCCGTAGGGGAGAGGGTAGGGTGTTTCCAGGTTACACAATTATGCTGGGCAATAGTCGCCAATTAAGCGTATACGAATTGCGATTCCGTTGGGATGGGCTAAATATGCTCTCCGTAATGTACCGAAATATAAATACAAGATACTTCGAGAAAAGTTGTTGTGTAAGTTGTGACTATGCAAAAGAAACGTTAAATGTCAGAAACAAATTGTGGGAAAGCGCACAAACAAACAGGAAAAATGGAGATAAAGTGTTCCTTGCCCACGACAAGCTAAGAATCAACGACACAATTTTCTACTGGGACGTCGAAAACAATGCAAGGTGTCCAGTGCCTGATAAAATGAGAGGAGACCGGCAATGACTTTCACAATCCGTTGCAAAACCGTCCGAGTTACGAATTATCACTTTTAATGCTAGAAGCATAGTAAACAAAGTGATATCTTTGGAGCATATAATAATGGTACACAACCCGCATATTCTTATCGTAACTGAAACCTGGTTGTCGTCTGAGGTGACAAGTGACCTTATTATTCCACCGAACTACAAGATGTTTAGAAACGATAGGGGATCTCGTGGAGGGGGCGTTGCTATTATCGTGAAAAGCAATATTTCTTGTTTGCTGTTGAACTGTGAGTTGAAAGAGACATTGTTCTGTAAAATTTCTTTTTGTAATGTATCTTTTGTGCTTGTGGCTGTCTATAGAGTGCCGAACGCTCCGTCCGAGTTTTTGGAGGATCTTGATAATTTGTTAAGGAAACATGTAAACAGCAATACTCGACTAATCATAGCAGGGGATTTTAACCTTCCCGGTATTGATTGGGAGCAGCTCTCGGTTGGGTCTTTGGAAGTTGCAAGTTGTGAAAAATTGCTTGATATCGCGTTTAATTATTGTCTCAAACAAGTAGTTCAGGACTACACGAGAATTACTGAACACAGCAAGACGTTAATTGATTTGGTATTTTTGTCAGATAATATAACCGATTATTCCACCGCTGTAAATGAAGGCATATCAGATCATCAAATGGTTTCACTTAGTATTATGTTAAATCGCAGGAAAGAACAATGCGTTGCAAGAAAATCTTTAATAAAAGATTTTCACAGGGCAAATGACGTTGCTATTCTTGACCACTTGGAGATGGCATGGGATGATTTTAGGAATCTTTCTTATACCCATGGGGTGGACGACATGTGGCTTTACTTGAAGAATTTGGTATCATACTGTATTGAAACTTATGTTCCCACACGTGTAAAGCAAATAGCAAAGCATAATCCATGGATTACTCGTGAAATCATTCACCACAAGCGTAAGATAAGGCGAATGCGGAAAGCAAAAAACAAAAAGCGGGAAGTAATCCAAGAGATTACCAGGACAATGAAACGAATACTGGAAGAAGCGAAAGAAAGGTTCTTTGGGGTCACTCTACATGACTTTCTGAGGAGTTCACCGGGGAAATTCTGGAGGTACGTAAGCAATAAAAGGAGCAAATTGAACAGATCATTGTAGATGATACGGTAGTCACGGAATGTAAAGATATTGCAAACAGGTTTAATGTGTTTTTTCAATCTGTTTTTACGAAGGAAGACGAACAAAGCAAGGTCCCAATTACTACAAGCGCAATGCCACCTCAGATGACTGAGCTAATAATAACGCAGGATGGAATTTTTGATAGATTATTGCATCTTGATCCGAAAAAGGCTCAGGGACCAGATAACATCCCCGGAGAATTTCCCAGAAGATACGCTGAATGGTTATCATTCTACCTAGAAACAATTTTTAAGAAGTCTCTAGAGACAAGTAATCTACCTTCTGATTGGTTAAAAGCTAAAGTGGTGCCGATATTTAAAAGTGGCAATCGTCTACAAATAAATAATTACCGACCAGTGTCTTTAACTAGCACCTTCTGCAAAGTGATGGAGCATATAGTTGCAAAACATATAATTAAATTCCTGGACAGCAACGCTTTGCTTTATTCAAAACAACATGGCTTCAGGGCAGGTTTGTCAACAACGACCCAACTTGTAGAAACTGTTCACGATCTTGCGTCTGCCATGAATTCGAGGCAACAAATTGATGTCGTAAGCATAGATTTTTCAAAAGCATTTGATCGTGTTCCGCATAAAAAATTACTAACAAAACTTAAGATGTTTGGACTAAACGAAAATATTGTAAGTTGGATTGAGGCTTATTTAAGAAATAGATCGCAGACGGTTGAAGTTCAAGGAGCCCTTTCAGACGCATTATCGGTAACTTCAGGGGTACCACAAGGGTCAGTATTGGGACCATTGTTGTTTCTTTTATATATTAATGATATCTCAACGGTAATTAAACCGCCAGTACAAATAAATTTGTTTGCGGATGATTGTTTGGTTTATTTGCCAATTAAGACATCCGAAGACCAGGCAGCATTGAATGACAGTTTGGACTCTATTAAGCAATGGTGCTGCCAATGGCAAATGGAAATTAACTTTAAAAAATCATCATATACCCACGTAACTAATAAGAAGAATGTATCTCTATTTCAGTATCGCATTGGGAATGTAGAACTGTCAAGAACAGAAACGTTCAAGTACCTAGGGGTAACGATAAGTCAAAACTTAAAATGGCAACCCCATATTGTAAACATCTGTGCAGCTGCGTATAGGAAATTATGCATGCTTAGACATAAACTTAAAAATAGCAATAAGGAAATAAGACTTACAGCATACAAAACACTAATACGACCTACTCTAGAGTACGCTTCGGTCGTTTGGGACCCCGCAACCAAAACCGACATAAACAGGCTTGAGAGAATACAGAAGAAGGCAGCACGTTTTATAACTTCAGATTACAGATCAACGTCCTCTGTAACAGAAATGTTGAATGCTTGTGGACTTGAACCCTTAGCGGTTAGGAGAAAAATTGCACGGTTAAAGCTTTTGTTTCTGATTTATCATGGCCAAGTAAAAATCAACCGCGACATTTATTTTAGGAACATTACCAACAGATCAGCTAGATTAAATCATTCTAAAGCATTGCAGTCATATATGGCCAGAATTGATGTTTTCAAGTATTCATTTTTTGCAAATACAATTAACGATTGGAATAAGCTTCCCGAGTACATTGTGAATCACAGCGATATTTCAATGTTTGAGGATGCTGTTAGACTTCTTTACTGTGTTTAAAACGTAAGCATATCGCCTCGGTGTTATATTTTCTTGTCTTTCAAGTTAAATATGTATATATCGCGTGATTCTTTGAATGTTGTATTGATGTTCGTCTCTATATTGTATTCTTTTTTTTATCAGTTCGAATGTACACGGCACGTGCCTTCGATTATTGTTGATTATTGTGGTCAGCATATTGTTACTGTTAAAGTGACTATCGTTTTTTTTTTTTTTTTACGTGCATTTAGTTTTTCTTTTTTTTTTGTCGTGCTATGGCGCGCGTCTTGTATTAAATTTCATAAGTACGGTATTTTCAAACTTTTTATTGGAGATATGAACTGTATCGCTTTGCTGTATGTTGTTCCTCCCTGCCACGGCCCACGGGCCAGCAGTATGTATAAATAAAATAAAATAAAATGGGTTTCATTTAAAATTTGCAAGGAAGTGTTTAATTACAACATACATATGAAGTGAGAGGTATTTTATCATCTTCAAATACGTTTTAGAAAAACATTTGACTCCCATAGTTCGACATCTTAAACTTAACTTTAACCCCGAGGAATCAAAACCCGTGCCCAAATAAAAGGTGAGTCCATAAGTAAACGACAATAATCCCTGGAGAAGGGGAACAAGAAAAACAACGGCCAAACAAAAATCTCCAAACACAGCTAGGTGACTGGTGCGCGCTGAAAAATCCGCCTGGTCCTAGTATGGAAACATGGACCTCTCTATTTCCAGTGGAGCGCTCTACCATAGGAGGCTATGACTCTACCAACTGAGCAAACCAGGAGTTAGGCGTCAGTAGAGCCAACTGGTTTCATCAGCTGCCACCAGTCAAACACCAACAAGGGTGTACGGCCTGCAATTTAATGTTATGAAGTTAATGCAATTAATCAAAAGGTGCAGGCGAGCTAGACAGAATAAACGATAATAATCTCTGGAGAAGGGGAACAAGGGGGACAAACTATAAACAGAAATCTCCAAACACAGCTAGGTGACTGGTGCGCGCTGAACCAGGGGTATCGAACCAGGGTCTCTGGTTCGATACCAGGTCCATGCTGACTTTTCAGCACGCACCAGTCACCTGGCTGTGTTTGGAGATTTCTATTTGCCCTTTGTCACTCTTGTTAGCCTTCTCAAGGGATTAGTATTGTTTATTCTGTACAGCTCGCCTGCACCTTTGGATTAATCGTATTAGTCTATATGTAACCAGAATCAAGTGCCTAAAAATAATATCAACTTTAAAAATAAAATGTGTCTGACATAAGATAGGCAGCGACAACAAACGGAAAAACAATGCATTCAGTGCGAACCTACGTTCAGAGGTTCAGTTTAAGCAAGAAAGCCTTTGGAAACAACATGTATTTGTGCGTGAGCCTTCGAAGAATAAAAAACTCCAAACAACAAGGTAATAATTATTTCCCGCATGTTTATTTCTTCTTCTCTTCCTTCTTTTTTTCTTTTTGTTAATTGCGCGTAAAACACATTAAGATTCAATCTCTTGACCTTTTACTCACATCGCGAAGGGTAGTCCAAATTTGCATTGAACAATTGTACTAAGAAATACCCAAATTTTCAGTATTGAAATACAATCGAAAAATACATTTCTTGATACGTAATTAATTATGTAATACAAAATACTAAAAATATTTTAAATCCGCATTTAAAATGCTTGCATTTGAAATACTGTCCATGTCTGCAATGCCATATACGTTGAACTTACGTTACGAGGGTTTACGTCGAGCTACGATCGCGAGTCACCATGACGTGTGCGCTTCGTATGAAGTGCGTCAACCAACTTTTAAAGGGGCAGTGCAGCGATATTTGCTTGGAATGTTTTTCATTTTACACGGGCTTACTGGCACAAGTGACGCCACTGACCAAGAAGCTCCTTTGGGGCGGTGTAACTTCAAGGACGAAAGCGAGCGTTTTCTTTCAATCTCTCCATCGCAAAACTTGATGACGTAGCTGAGTGGTCGCAGTACCCTCCAGTGACGATATTTGAATGCGGCTCATAGATTGGACCCGAGCATTGCGTGAGCACTCGATTTGGGGGCTCGTGATAAGCGATAACTCGACAAGCATTCGTGCAGTGGCCCGCGAGTCCAATCGCTGCAATGACGACAATAGTCGAACCCTAACAATGTCTGGAACTGGGCGTGTGTCCTGTGCTTTGCCAACCTCAGCGCGTGGCTACGATCAACATTGTCGGCATAGAATCGGCTCCAGATCACGTGGCCCGCTTGTTCTGGCTGCGAGTTGAGGGGATGAGCGCTGCTCGTTTTTCTTTAATTTTTCCGGCGACTTCGGTCGCGTGTGGTGAAAAATGAACGGTTGTTTCACAGGTCATTAACGTCAGGGATCCGTTCTAAGCGGTATTTGCGCCAAGTACAAAAATCGTTGCATCGTTCCTTTAAGGCGTAGCTTGGCAAGCACGACGTAACGTGAGAAAACGTAGTCGAGTGGCACTGCGTGAATGGGCCTTAACACGCGACAACAGAAGCCGCGTAGGAACCGGTATTCGACCATATCGTGGGTTCGGTTTCGTCCCCATACTTTGCTCTAGAAAAACGAAGGGAAGTGGGGGGGGGGGCGTAATTATGGAGAGGATCCTTTGTTCGTTCAGGACCCCAGCAAACTCGCGGAAGATCCATGGCGGCAACGCTTGCAGCTAGTTTACGCTGCAGTTTGCAGTCAAACGAGGAAAATGACCCGAAGGAAACCCCCGCGCTAACAGCGGAGTTGGGTCGTGACCGGCAACACCTTCCGTAATCGCCAGCGCTGGTTGATTTACTACTGTGCCCGCTCCAATTAGCGGGCGAGTGGCGAGTAAAGTGCGCGAATTCGGAAGCGAGGAGGCTGTGGAGTTTTTGTTTGGTTTCTTCTTCACCGGAAGTGAACGTACGTCAAAGCTTCCTCATTTTGTTTTGTACCACACGTGTGCTTGCATTTAAGATTGCGTGTTAAAAAAAAAAAAAACTGTAAAAGGAGAGGGAAAGCAGCTACCATTTTCGTATTTCTGTCTACATGGTTCAATACAAATATAAGGTATCAATTCAGATACACATAAATATATTAAAACAAAAGAAACAAAGAAAAGAACGACCCTCCACATTGCTACGCTGAACTCATGCGGTCGTTTTCGCTGCGCCGCTAGCAAACTAGGGAGAAACAGCGCGCGCGCACGCACGCGCACACGCACACACACACACACACACACATGCACGCACGCACACACACACACACGCACATGCACACGTGAAAACACACACAGCGCGCGCGCGTGCTGGTGCACACACACACACACATGCACACGCACACGCGCGCGCTCGCGCACACGACACACACACACGCACGCACACGCGCTCGCACGCACACACGCACACACACGTGCGCGAGTAAATCGGTTCAGTAATAAAGAAATGACCATTGTGTTACAAAAACCGTAATGAGCGAATAGACCATTATGTTACGACAAATTAAGAGATACGTCGCCGTACGAAATCTAGGCGGGGGGGGGGGGGAGTGTATGTTTCGAAATTAGTACAAATAAATCTGCTTTCTGGCGCCGTGTTTTCAACGTGTATGTCGGAATCACGCACTGCGCGTAAGTTTGGGCGCTGCAGATTTCTACATGATTTGGAGTCTGCGTGCACGCGCACCGGGACGCGGGCTGAAGCTGTCGGGAAAGGAGGCCCGCGTTGGGAAATCGAGCTTCCAGCTGGTCGTAGCGGTCCCCAGTGCATATACATGGTATGGTTAAACAAACGTTTCCCGCTTGTTGACGTGTCAGAGCTGCAATTATGGTACACGGCCAAACTCCCACATGTCTCGTTTTCTCCGCGCAAAAATACGCCTCCTGTCACATATCGCTGACAGTGGGCTGCGATAACTTTGTTGAGGCGGGAGAAGCGTTGTACCCGAGCTACAGTCTCTATCAGTACCGTGCCCAAGACACGTGGTTGAAATCGGAAATGAATTCTGTTTGAGGTGCCTCGTTTCAAGCGAAGCGAACGCCGTCCTTGGGCAGAATATGTTCTCTATAGGGTCTGGATACATTTTGGTTTAACGTTAACGGGCAACTCCGGTCAATATCTTTTTTTTTTTAAATTTGGAATTATGATTGTTTTTAGCTCAAGCAGTGTCTCTGAATTAGAAGGTATATATATATTTTTAAATATATTGTGTGTAGTTTAATAAATATCACGGCTCAAAGTTTGGTTTCGGGTGTGTCATGCAAAACCGAACCTATCCGCTAGAGGGATGGCAACACTCATCATCAGCCGTACGGTCGCGATGCGACGTCGCAAGAGTGCTGCGGTACGCGTTACAACCAACGTTACTAGATGATCTCAGTTGTGGAACTCCTGCGGAAGGGGTACCCCCCCCCTCCTCACTCACTTCAATCCGCTCCCGTCCTTCGAAGCGCCGTCTAGATTTTCGTTTACGAACTGTGTGTTCCACAGAGTACGGTGGAACGCCATCTAGACGCTGCGCTTCGAAACGCACGCATCCCATAGAATACACTGCAGTTACCAAAGCAGACGCCCGGCGCGTCGAACGACGGGAGGCGAGTCGTGGTGAGTGAGGAAGGTACTGCTCGTGCAAGCGGCATCTATGAGCAGTTCCGTAACTGAGCTAATCTAATAAAGTTGGTTGCAACCAACTTTATTAGAATAGCTGGGTTACGGAACTGCTCATAGATGCCGCTTGCACGAGCAGTACCTTCCTCACCTCACCACGACTCGCCTCCCGTCGTTCGACGCGCCGGGCGTCTGCTTTGGTAACTGCGGTGTATTCTATGGAATGCGTATGTTTCGAAGCGCAGTGTCTATAGATGGCGTTCCACCATGCTCTATGGAACACACAGTTCGCAAACGAAAATCTAGATGGCGCATCGAACGACGGGCGGCGGACTGAAGTTGTGGAACCCCTTGCAAGGGAGTTCCTCAACTGAGGTAATCTAGTAACGTTGGTGACAGCCAATCAACCGCAGCTCGATCCACCGCGACGTGACGTCACAAGGGTGCTGCGCCAGTGTTCCTTGACTAAACGCTAACCCGCTTGCCGCCCTCTAAAGAGCAGCTGGTCGCATCTTTAAAATCGGTTTTAGTAATGTACGCGCCTTTTTGTCATTTTATTTCGTCTGTGTTCATATTTGGTGCCACTGAGCGATACTAGTCATTTATTTTGGTTTCGTTTTTGACCGGAGTTGCCCTTTAAAGAATGTCTTAGCCGGCTTCATTATTGCTCTATTATTTTTTAGGCTATATACTACCGCGGTGAAACGGGTTACCGCCAAGTATTTGAGTATATAGCTACTTCTCGAAAGCGCCTGAGTTGAAGTAAATACGAGCAAATTAATCATTCGCGAGTATATAAATTTTCGCGAATATTTTACGATTCGCGAATTTTCGCCAAAAGCACAGGGCATCCTGGAAAACCGATCAGTTTAGATCGTGTCCGACAGCGCCTTAGGGCGTTCCGACCACAAAACACGCACACAAGCGAAGCAAGCGCGGCAGGAAGGGAACCGAACGCAAACAGCGGCCCAAACCCGGCGGCGATCGCTGTCCGAGCTCATCTTTCCCGAAGCGCGCTTTTATTAGCTGGAACACGATGTCGGACACGCCGGGAGGCTTTAGCGCACCCTCCATGCTGCGCCTCATAAACACCGGTTTTCCATGACGTTGAAGGGTTAAGCCCGGTCCGGACGGGCCCCAATCTCGTGGTCGGGGACTAGGTCGTGACCGGAATGGCTGCGGTCTTCCTCGGGGACCGAGGTCCCGCGTTCTCTGTGTGTACGCGACCGCTGCTCAGTGCTCGCTTCGATGACGATCCGTCGCCTCGTCCACGCGCACGCCAGCTCCGTCTTCATTTGATCCCGAGCGCTCGGTCGCGCACGTTTGCCACGCACCGCGCGGAGGACGACGACGCGTGAATGCTCGCCCAGGGATGTCGCAGAGTTTATTTTGTGCCAAGCTGAACTCCGAGTGAGACGTTCATCTTAGGTATATCTTCAAGATTCCTTATAGCTGTTAGACCGATAAACATCCGCCGGTGTCGAAAAGAAAAAAAATCGATTAAAACCGGAAAACACCGGTTTTTAAATATTTTCGTACTAACGCCAGTTTATGTTTTTTTTTCATTTACGCAGTTTACGGAGTTTTGCGTAAACGTTCCTCAAACTTGTCCATATTTTTTTACGGTCGTCGTTTAGGTTTTCTAAGATCTCTTAGTAATCGAGATGTGTTTGTTTTTTGTCAGTGCTCATTACTTTGACCATCAGTTTATGTGCCCAAAAGTTGGGGGTTGGTTTGCTCTTTATGTTTATACAGCCTTGATGGGGAGATGCGCCTCAACGGGTAATCGGTCTCTTAGCTGTAGATGAGAAATTTAGCCAGTGCGGTACAACCGCTAACCTGGGGTTTTTAACGTGCATCACGCAGTAGTGATCACACGAACGCGTGCCGGTACGAAACTCATCCAGATCGAAACGGGCGGGGGCGGTGGGGACTCGAACCCAGGAGGTTCCCAGCGCAAGCTTTCGCTCCACGCTCCGAGCTGAGACGCGTTAGCCCACTCGGCCACTTCCTCCCCTTTGCCCAAAAGTTTGTCCTCATTGTGCCCTTTTTGTATATAGCCCCGTTGAAGGTTGCCCTCCTTTTCTGTGGACCCTAGTTTGAAGCGTATTTCATGTTGTGTGGGTCGAAGCGGGCCCGGAAGCTGCATTTTGCAGACTGGCCAGTACTATCCCAAGGCTCTTTGGACATTTTAGGACTTTCCGCGTCCAGCGCAATTGTAGATGCGCGCTCTCAAAATTACGCGCAGTCAACCGGAAGGAGTGGGCGGGAATGACAGGTGCGGAGCCTTGGAATGTATCCATGCATATATTAGAGTAATGAAGAGTGAAGAATATTGTTTATCAGATGTAAACGAAAACTGAACCGTTTCTCATCGTCATTGTTCGTTTCCATTCGCGATTTTCTCCGTCGATAAAAGCCGTTTCAAGCTTCTGCACGAGACAATTTACCGAAATGCACTGCTATTTTGGAAATAAATAAACACTGAAAAACATCCGCCAATTTTTTACATAAATAAACGCCGGAAGGCATACACCTAGTAAGAGAAAGAACTGTTGTTTTAATTGATTTATCTAAAAATAAATCGATGAAAACGGCAAACAGGTGTAGTACATTTGTAATACACTCTAAAAAACGCCTGTGCGTCTACTTTCAAGCGCAGCACTCGGAGAGCCAATCACACAACTAGGGAGCAACCCAGCTAATGACGATGCCAAAACATATGTTTAGGACCAAAAAGGCAGTCTGAGTTGTGACATTAAGCAATGCAAAACGTCACGCTTGCATTGCTTAATGTCACAACTCAGACTGCCTTTTTTGGTCTAAACATATGTTTTGGCATCGTCATTAGCTGGTTGCCTCCCTAAGTTGCGGTGATTGGCTCTCCGAGTGCTGTACGGGAAAGTAGACGCACGGGATATTTTTAGAGTGAATTTGGGGAATGAAGAGGACCGAATAATATAGTATTCACAAAATGTATTCTGCTATTGGACACTGAGCATGACGTTCGAGGAGTTCGTTTACCAAATGCAAATTTCTTGGTTGGAAAAAACAAATGCACGTGTGGCCGAGTTACTGGTTGTGACCTATTGTTCTCAGTAACTGGCTAGCGCTCGCAGTGCTCCCTCCAAAACAAAACCCTTGTGTACATTTTTTTAATTCTTCTTTTATTAGCCACGAACTTGAACATTTCGAGGATATCTCGTTTTATGCGATCACCGGGACATTTTTGTATTTAAATCCTCATATTTAGGTGATGGCAGTACTGCAGGGCTGGGTGAGATGACTGGCACCGGTGACAACGCGTTCTTCGAAAGACAATTCTTGTTAATAAGAAGGGGTGAAACCTAGGTGGCATGTAAGCGTTCTTCTGACTCCACTTCTTTCCCTATATACTACCAAACTGACCTCCCCATGTCTAAAGGAGCAGTCAATACAATCTGAAGATCAGTTTCCTCTTTGGGACTTGCGTCTAATTATACTTAGACTGGAGGTATAATAACAAGCTGAACACGGTATTAATTAAATGAAAATTATAAAAAAAGACTGTATAAAACTAGGGTTGGGAAATTGATCGATTAACCTTCCGATTAATCGATTAAGGCTTTAATCGCGATCAAATTTTTTAACCGGTTAATCGGTTTTTTAATCGGTACTCACAAAGAAGTCAACTGGATGCACGCATGGCTCTATCCTGGACGACCTGCCCGAACTAAGGGTGACTGCACTCCCCCCCCCCCCCTTAACGAAAACGCTGCGTGGCGTGTATCCGGTCGTTCTGTCCCGAGCGGTTTTCCGTTCCCAACCAGGTGCTATGAGCAAGGTTCAATTCTCGCGCTCGCGAAGCGTCACGTGTTCGAGGATATACATTACAGTTTTGCCGAGGCCAGACGAACAAGCCGGGCCCGCAATTGATCCCCGCGCGACCGCGAAACTTCACGTGTTGAGGATCTATTACACATCCTGCCCAGGCAAGACAAACAAGCAGAAAAACAAGCTGGGAAGCTAACAACGCCATGGTTACTTGTTCCAGTATTCGGCCCGTAAAAATGGACGAGTTCACGAGTATGAAAGGCTATCTCGCTGGAAAGTTTGGGTTTAAAGTAAACTCCAGCGGTGAAGTTTTTAACTCGAAGGAAGTCTACTGCATCATCTGCAACAAGCCGTTTTCGTACAGTGGAAGCGTAAGTTCGCTATCAGTATCACCTACGAGCGAAGCACCCATGTACGCCGCTGCAGCAAGGACCATCCGCCAAAACGCAGACAACAATCAACGCCTTCTCATCAAGGCCCATTTCTCTGAAAAAAGAGGAAAGCATCGCCCAAGCCCTGACTTCTTGTCTTCCTGTCGGAGAATGTAGACAAACTTCTTTGTCTTCGGAGCTGGAGCAAAAATATGTGTCTTTGAATCGTTGAACTATATGTATCCTCAATTCTAAATGTCCTTTGCGCAGTGTAACAGGGAGTAAAATAAGTCTTCAAAGGCAAGACGAGTTGTTGCATTCTTTTTAATATATTATTTATAAAAATCAACGCAACCGATTAATCGATTAATTAATCGATTAAAGGGTGGCGATTAATTGGGTTAAAATTTTTAATCGACGCCCAGCCCTATATAAAACTATATCTCACTGAACGGTTGTCAGCGCTGTTGTTCTAACCGTCTTGCCATCCTCGCTCATAACTTTGATTTTTTTCTTTTTCTTTTGAAGTCTAACACGAACTTGTGACTGCGCTGTTCATCATGCATTATATAAATCCGCTCGTCGTCAGTTACATTATTTTTTTCTCGCTAAACCATTACAACCTGTCTCCCGCACGGGCCAGGCTCTCAAAGTATATTTTGACGATTTTGACAACCATCAGAGTACCCCCTATTATGAAGCATTCACACTCGTATTCGATACATGCACGTTTTTTTCTCTCTCTCTTCTTTCTGTTTGAACACGCTTGCGTATCAGGGGGTGCTTCCTTTTTCCTCCGAAATATGAGCCGCGCCGCGCACTCCTCGAAAAAACGCATTGGAACAAAATACTTTTGGAAACGTTCGCGTCACGTGAAGAGGTCTCAACTATTACAGCGCGGAGTTGAGTAACGCGTCGACTTTTCCCCCCGGGGACCGCAAGAGTGGCAGCAGCGAATCTGTCGGTCCTTTAGTCGGTCCCTCCCCCCGTGAACGAGAAGGCGCGGGCACAATGAGAGGTTTCTGAGTGGAAAATTGCACGTTTGCTTCAGCACGCGTCCATTTGGACGGGAACACGTTCTGGGCTGCGCGCATGCGTTTGATTGGGGTATTTTTCTGGTTTTGTTTTACTTCGCAGCTGTCCCCGAGTGCTGCTTGCGGAAAAGGGGACTTGTAGGGATTTGGCACGAGGCGTTGGTGATGTCTTCACTGCGGTGGCTGCATCGGCTACTGGTTGGGTGTTCCTCGCTTTATTTATTGATACGTTACCCCCCAAAAGTAACTAAATACCGTTATTCGTTACTCGCTCAAAGAGTAAGTAAATACGTTGCTCGTTACCGATTCTCAATCGGAACGCCTCACTTTACCTCAAAAGTAGCGAGTTACTTTTCTCATTACTTCGACGACCAAATACACAACTGCTTTTGTTCCATGGTTTATTGTTTTCTTTTCATTAGTCGTGGCACTAAAGCAGTAGCTGCCTCTGCAAGTTTTCATCATTTATGTTTCCCCGCTTCCTTGAGAATACATCTCCGGCGACGCTGAAAAGTCGTTGTACTGGCGCGCTCGAAGGAACGGCAGTGTTGTGCTTCAGGAAGAGCCGGTGGGATTCCCTCTCTCTCTTTTTGTTTTCTCTGCTTCTAAAGTTCCAAGTGGACAATGAGTTCTGTGCCTTCCCGCATTAGCAACCTCCGGGTTGACATTCGGTCTCTACACGATTCTAGAAGGTTCAACCAACGAACCTTATTGTGTTCTCAGGGTGAAGGACATTTCCTGTTTTATAGTGTTCGACTAACGTGCTCAGCGATAAACGTTGCTGTATACTGTCATACTGTTTAGTCGTTTTTTGGGTTGCCCATCTGCCTTATGACGCAATAGACGCATAGTCAGGTTGGAATATACCATTTTCAAAAGTAAATCAAGCAACATTGGCGATCACCATTGCTTGCTGACTTAGGGTAGGTGGCGCAAGCTACCGCCCGTCCCAAAGGGTATAGCCATCAACATCCATCCATGCTCACGAAGCGCGTGATTGGATCCGAGTCCCCGCCGAAGGCTGACGCAAGCGTCGTGTCCAATACATGCTCCGAATTTGTGACCAAGCAATGGCGGACAGGCGTTGGCGCGAACTTTCCAAAAGAGTCTATTAAATCAAAACAAGGCTGTTTAAACGTTGTTGTATGCTCGTTACTTCTCAAAAGTAACAAAATACCGTCACTCGTTACTTGATCGTTTCAAGTAACTAAATACGTCACTCGTTCCTTTTCTAAGAAGGTATCTAAATACGTTGCTCGTTACCGAAAAAAGTAACTAGGTTGAAAAAACTCGTTACTAGTAACGTGTTACGTACATGTCTGCAATATACATAAGACTGATGCAGGTACAAGTATGTTTTTATAAGTTTCAGAGTAAATTCCCAAGACATTTGTTGTTTTATTTCTTTATTTAAAAAAAACAATAAATGAGGCGGTAGGCATTTTTATGGTATTCTAGCTAGGGCTGTGGAATTGATCGATTGCCCTTCCGATTAATCCATATGTGCTTTTATCCCGATAAATGATATAATCGGTCAATCGGTTGATTTCGGACGAAAAAAAAAAAAGAATAAACGCTTTGCCTTTGTCTTCTTTTTTTTTCTTTTTTTTCTGCAGCCTTTTCTAAAACGCGAACATCAGCATCTTCGATCGCGATCGACTCGCGAATAACAATAACATGAATATTTCGTTGAGAGTGTTGATGTACTTGCTAAGAAAATGAAAGCAAAACACAAAAGGCAGGACTACGACAGTCATCTTCGTACATATCCGTCGTCGTCCCTCTTTTGCGTTTCGCTTTATTTTCTTAACGATGACATTCAGCGCGTTAAACAGGGCGAAATGTGACGGCGGAAGAATAACGAGGACTATAAGCAGGAATTGAGAAGAAGAAAAACACGAACTGTACCTAGGACCCCCCATATATTCAAGCAGGTCAATCCTGAACTTCACGAAGATCAAGCGACATCGGGGTAATAAAGTTTAGGTATACCTAAAGTCACCAGGTTGTGTATCGACGACGCTATATATTGCTCTCGCCACGATCAGCCGGCCGCGCATCGCGTCGTTCAGTGGCGACTGTCCAACAAAAAAATACCTAGGTGGCATAGCTGGACAAATGACCGGACGTTCACGAAGCCAATTGCGGACATTTGACCGAGAAGGAGGACAATGCCCAAACAACGTGATTAGTTGGGTTGAGCGGAGGACTCGTCGGCAGTGGTGGGGCCCGAGATTGGCCTCTTCGTTGATCAGCCGAACGCCGGTCATAGTCATACCTTTGGTGGAGACAATCGCAGAGAACCCACGGATGACCGCGGAGCTGGGGACTGCGCGGTCTGATTTAAAATTTTAGTTTTGGGGAATTCGGAGAAAGCAATCGCGCACATGTTCTTCGTTTCTTTGCGGAGTGCCCTTATTTACAATACTTTTTTCAAAAGGGCGCCATATGGTAGCTGCTCCGCCTAGTATCTGAGTCCGCCATTGCTTGAGCACGCGCTCTGAGCATGTACTTGACACGAGGACTGCGCTTGGGCGACCAATCTTGGGCACCAATCACACGCTTGGTGCCCAAGATATGGCTACCGCCAGTGTTGCTTGATCGGCTCTTCAAGGGGTTTACTCTGGGCTGGTCTCGACTACACATCGAATTTGATCCCCAATGAATAATGTGCACTGCTCCGATTATCAGATAGAGTAAGAACTCAGGAAAGGCAAGCAGTGCAGTTTCGCCTTCTTAAAAAATTATGCCTGGTAATCAACGAAACCTATCGATCCATTAGTTAATCAAATGAAAGGTGGAGATTAATCGGGATAACATTTTTAATTGACTCCAAGCTTTTTTTTTATAAAACACTATTCTGAAACAGTTTGATTGAGTGTATGTTCGCTTTCCTGTTGTTATCTCGATGTCTATTTAATGAACGGGCATAAAAAATGAAAGCCGTTTACAACTCCCTGTAACGCCGAATTAGAGCGCAGCTCTTGAGGAGGAGGGGAAGGCACGGGGGGGGGAGGGGGGGTCACGTGACCTCGGGGAGGGGGGGTCACGTGGCCTGGGGGTCACGTGACCTCGAGGAGGGGGGCGGGGGAATTTTCCCCGCTAAATTTAGCGGGGAAAAGTTTTCCGCTAAATTTAGCGGGGAAAAGTTTCCGCTAGATTTAGCGAGGAAAATTTTCCGCTAAATCTAGCGGGAGAAAATTTTCCGCTAAATTTAGCGGGGAAAATTTTCCGCTCAAATTTGGCGAGGAAAATTTTCCGCTAAATTTGGCGCGAAAAATTTTCCGCTAGATTTAGCAGGGAAATTTTCCCGCTAGATTTAGCGGGAAATTTTTGCCGCTAGATTTAGCGGGGAAAATTTTCCGCTAGATTTAGCGCGGAAAATTTTCCGCTAAATTTAGTGGGGAAATTTACCCATCATGCACCGCGCGGTGACGCCGACGGCGACGCCGACGCCGCTCAAGCCGGAAACGGGCGCCTAAGAGCTGCGCTCTAAAAGCAATCTCTTACGAATTGGATTTTGGCGTTTACCGATAGCTTTGGTCGTATACTCCTCTCCAATCGATTAGTGACCTCATGTGCTGAAGATGAGTTCATTGTCAACTGCAAGGAATTTATTTGGCAGCAGCATTTCCAACGCTACCAGTTATGGATTGAAATCGAGTCACTCGTTGGGCCTGAGATTGTAGATCTTTGATGTCTAGATCTTTTCGACAAACATTAGATCACTGGACTCATGTCCAACGAGTAGAGTTCCAACGAGTCGGGAATTCCAATATTAACATTTCAACTCATCTTCCCCTTCGAAGAAGCAGCTGACATTTGCCCCCCAAAAATATTCCCGGACAAATTAGGGCAATATTTGAAACTCAACGACCCGTATGTAACACTCAAAACCTCGATGTGTCTCAAGACTTGACCAACAGATGACAGACTGCAGTGTCTCCAAAACGAAAAAAAAAGAAAAAATACTGCAAAATAAATTTACGGCTACCCATGTTGAAATGTAAAAAACCGCGACTGGGAACTCGAAACACCACCTTACAGCAAACATGTTTTTTTCTAAGGCTAAACAAACCTGAGTGTGAATACATTTCTGACTGATTGTCCTTATGCTATAGTGAACTTGTCTCAGGTAAATCGAATCCATTGTGGAGATGACTTTTAACACGTCATAGGTTCATTGACTAGTTGAACCTCTTGACTCGGTGGATCTCTTGACTCACGTCTCAACTAGTCAAGTGGTTCAAAGAGTAGGGAGATCTAATAGTGATCTCTCAAATCTTGTTTCCTTCCAATGTAGCGGCTGATATTGGCTTCGCAAAAATGCTTCTGGACGCACCAGTACAATCTTCTAAACTCAACGAACCGCGTGCAACACGTGAAGCCCTAATGCTCCTCGAAACTCGCACTACAGAAAACACTCACCAAAAGAAAAAATAACTTTCAAAGCAACTTCATGGAACCTTTTGTTGGAATGCCAAAACAACGACTCAGTACTGGAAACATTGTCCCACATCTACCGTAATAAAAATAAAAAACAGCGGAAAATTAGTTTTTGTTTTGTTTATCGCCCTTGTCTAATAGCGAACCGTCTCAGGTAAAATTAATCCGCTCTGGAGCGGACTTTTAAGTATTAACCAGCCATTGATTTTGTGACTCATTGGACCTCTTGACTCGTCGGATCTTGAGTTTCGAACCGCTGAGAGTATCATTTAGATTAAAACGTTATGGGGGCCTTCTAAGTTTATTCGCTGTACTCATTTGACACCATGCTGTGATTGGTTCTCCGAGCGCCATGCAAAAGGTACGGGGCATTTTTTTTTTCGCTTTTTCTTATTTTAGTGCGGTCTTCTAGAGCGCAAGGTTCTAATTTTGGCAACAAAAAATACATTTTTATTGGAAATATATTTCTATACTCATATTCTGTGTACCTTTGCGTGCAGTCATTTTCCTTTGAAGGGTGTCAAACTCGGGGATGTAAAAACTTGTGCAGTTTTTGTGTGCACAGCTTGTTCGACAACGACGGCACGTCAAACGCTCTTCACACCCCGTCCTGCAGGGATCGCTCAAATCCCGTTCGGCCGCGTCTGTATAGAAACGCGAGGCCCGCCTCGAACGCCATGACGCTAATCTCACAAGGGCTTTCCTGGGGGTTCCAATTTGTGACGGTCGCGAGGGGCGTTTTCGAAGGGAGGGCGCACACAGGCAACAGCAACGTTGTGCAACCGCGCGCTTTGTTGCCGGAGCGTTACGACAACCGAACATGCCCTGTTTCACAACGGTTGACTCCGCGTCAAACACCGCTTCTTTGTGAAGGCTGGCATTGTGCGTCAAGAGGGACATATGCGGCCTATCCGACTGCATTTATCTCGAGCACGTAGAGCTCAGCGAGCGATTTATCTCGTTTGAAGCTAACGAGATACGGGCTCGCTCAGTCGTTCTTTCAAAGCGTGAGACCATCCACGTGTTTTGTTAATTGTCACAATGCTGATAGAATGTTCCGAAAGGCACATTGTTATTGTGCACGAGTTCGTTTTGTTTTCCTGTTCCAGTACCGATCTCTAATGTGTTATTCTAATTGCTAAGCGGTAGCAGTGCGACGTTTATGTGCCGTACATGCTGCCTTAATAAGATGCCCAGTTGCGTATGCAGCCGGCAGTAACGGAAAGACTGTAAGTGCACAGGCGAGCTGGTGGTAGCTAATCATGTTGTTTAACACGTGAGACTATGCTGTCTGTTCCTCCGACAATGTGTCTGTTCCTCCGACATTGTGTCTGTTCCTTCGACTAAGGTTTTTTTGTTTTTTTTCCTTTTCTGCACTACAGTCTCAGGTGTTAAACGACATGATGGCAGTAATGGGCCGACTCTAACAAGACCCGTCCCTGCAGCCGGTTCTTGTTGAAGCCAGCTCTTCCATCATGTCATTTACTGCTACAGATGGAACAGTTTGCGGCTTTGCTGCGTAGTATTTCAGCATTCTCCAAAACGAAGTAGGTATTTTCAATATATTTTAAAGCCTATAAGACTTTTTAACCGAAACCCCCATTTCCAAAAGTTTGTCCGTCCGTCCGTTGGTCCGTGCATTTTTCACTCCATTTAGCAGGAAAATTGATGTCGCGTGACCTGTCACGAGCCCAATACACCAACTCATTTTTCCTACTAGATTTGGCGAGACAACTGACGTCACGCGACCTCTACACCACCTCAGTTTCCCCGCTAAGTTTTAGGAGGAAATTGATGTCACGTAACATGACGTCATGTTACCTATACACCAATTTAGTTTCCCCGACAAATTTAGCGAAACAATTGATGTCACGTGATCTATGTTTCTATATACAGAGTGTTGATGCCACGTGACCAATACTATACGAGAGGGTATACTGTATTCTAAACATATGAATATGACCGCTTTTGAAACACTGCATTTCATGCATTAAAGAACTTAGGAGATAAAAGCCGCTGCCAATTTTCCTTTATTTTTTTTAACACCGGCTGTGTTCGTCCTTAGTGGTTAGCAAATATGAGACCGTTTGGCGGTGTGCTGATCAGGGCCTGCCTTAAAATTCGGAAGTCTTTTAAAATAAATTTCTGATCCTTACTTACGGCACCGTAACATCTCAATGTCGGGAGGACCGCATTTAACAAGTGGCTTTCCCAACAAGAAAGAAACGGGTTCGACAAGATTTCAATCAAAAAGCCTACGTCAGGTCTATAGAAATATTATTTTTTTACGTCACAGTTTTTTTTAAGGGCACACGATGGGAATTAGCAGCTCAGTAAACGCAGACGAAGAAAAGTCATAACCACAACAGTCCAAAGCCATACTCACAACTGAAGCTTAATAGACGAAACCGGTATGATGAAGTAAAGTAAGCAAGCAACTTGTTTCTGTCTTCATCTGCGTTTA
Organism: Ixodes ricinus; assembly: GCA_037355805.1. Taxonomy (NCBI): domain Eukaryota; kingdom Metazoa; phylum Arthropoda; class Arachnida; order Ixodida; family Ixodidae; genus Ixodes; species Ixodes ricinus. Next base: position 85,545 of record JAZHYW010004862.1, read on the forward strand.
CTGAGGTGTTTACTCCCCTCACCTACAATGTTTACTAACTGACCCAATTTGCTATATCTGTAGAGTAAATAAAGTACATTACCATGTGTCAGTAATTATAGTTCTTACGTCCGAGTGCATGAATTTCGAGCATCTATGATTTTCCCGCTTCGTGTGTGCCTAATTGGCGTATGAGCATGAAAAGGTACCATTTTCATTCTGTTCCGCACGACACTGCGAGGAAACTGACCTATCGCTGAGCATATTGCAAACACCGGAAACATAGGAACAAACCAAATGGGTTTCGCAGTGGTAGCTGTCCAGGAGGGCCAACTACTGGCTTTCTTGATTTTCAAGCATAATTTACGGTATCTGTGACATTGTTAAGCGTGGTAGGTTACTGACAAGAGAACGTCATAAATAAAAGAAAGAGTGGAACTCTGATGCAAGAATTGAAACTACGTACGTTTACGATGAACCCCAATATGATGTACTACTTTAGTGTGAAAAATATAAATTCCTAGGAGTGGTTTCCTGAGATCTGCCAAACCAGTATTTGTCTGTGGATTTAATTTGGAATTTTATTTGTACCAGCTGGGTATTCTGGGCCGAGCGGTCACTTGTTCGGGGTGTCGGTTTGTGCAGACGATGTTTAAAATATATCCACGGGCCTGGGTAACTACACGTTTGCAAAGACAATCTCTGTGCGCCGCCACCTTCCTGTTGATGTGTGGCGATCATCTGACAGTGAAGTCTGGATGAATGGATGGGTGGATGGAGGCATGGATGGATGGAAGGATGGATATATGGATGGATGGGTGGAACGTTAACAGAGTTTCCCGTTGTGATGGGCAGTAGCATGCGCCACCTATGATCTGAAAGCCGAGACATGGCCTTGGCAAGGCGTGCCCACGGTAGCCAGACAGAGAAGGCCTTAACAAAGCGATTTCCTTAACGGTGACCAGACTAGCTTTCTAAGTGGTGCTACTTGCAAACATGCGTAGATAAAAGAAAGTCTTGGTTGGCAATGCCCGCAGGGCATTTTGGGCACCGCGGACATAGCGTTCGCTGACTTGTGTCGTGTTCGCATTGATCGAAGGCGACGAGACGTTTCGGTGGCGTACCCTTATGGCTTCTATCCCTGACGTCACAACCAAGATTATTAAGGCGAAAGCCTTATATGTCTCATCGTTCAGTCGACCTTCAGAGTCCTTGAGCGAAAACACGCCGGCGACACGAAAGGTACCAAAACGCTTACGTCACCACTCAGGTGACTGGGAGGCAATGAATGACTAAGCGAATTAAGATAATGACTCAGCACATTGAGAAGGATGACTCAGCCCATTAAGAAGGGTGACGCAGCACATTAAGAGGGGTGTCTGTCTTTAATGCATCGGCGCTTGGGCTTTGGCCTTCAAGTCGTCTTAGGGATAACAGAAGAGACCCTGTGAATTTTTAGAAGCGAGCGACAAGTTCCAAGGTGCATAAAAAGCACGGCGGAAGCCTGGTCACCATGTACCTAAATCAACGCCGTCAGAGTTGAGAGTCTGACTTCCGTCGATGAGAGGAAAAATAATCCTACTGAAGACTGTCATGAGGAACGTTTGGCCAATCGTCGAAGGCCGATCATAGCGACGCTCTTGGTCGCGCACGCTGCCAATATTGCGCGACTTTATTCTCAGTTTACTCTCATCGAGCCTTTTCCCTCCGTGACAAAATTGTCAGCAACGTTCTAAGGAAGAATATGAAATAACACCGCTTTATTATTTTTTTCTTCAAAATTTTATAGCGGTCTCGGAGGTTCTGTTTTATTGCCAATATATGTCATGTGCGTACTGGGGCCCTAATCCGAACACTTGACGAAATAGACGGCGAAAAATCCGGCGGCCGTGATTGACCGGCCCCTCACTTGACGACGCATTTCTCGCCGACCTTTTCGCCAAGGGTTTTCGGATTAGGGCACCTGGCGGTGACTGCACAATGTGCGATTCATTACAGTCTGGGCCAATATAATTTCAATGGTTTCGTTTATAACAAACATGCAGTTGTCACTGAGAGCTTAAGAAACGCAGGGTATGGCATATTGCCGCCCGCAGAGCCGAGAAAGCAACGCTCGGTCACGGTCTTCTAGATGATTCCCATTCATTCTCGCACTATGCTTCGTTTCACCTTCCGTCCAGACGCAGCGGATGCTACGAGGGAACGGGACCAATCAAGCAGCGTCAAAAGTACAAATCACTAGGCTTGTTCTGCTTATGATTGGTTCGGCGATGAAAAACACAGACAAGAAACATTACGAACACCATGACGGTGCCCTTTTGACGCAGTCTCTGATTCGTCATAGCAATCTCGTAGCATCGGCTGCGTCTGAAGACGGAGAATTGAGACGAAGTATAGTTGTAACTTTCCCTTTGCTTTGTTGTTCTCGAAAGTGCCAGTTCATCCTCGCCCCGAGCGCGCGACGCTCGAACTTTCTTTGCCGAACCTTCGAGATAACGACGCACTCTAGATAAGCAGCTGCCCGCGATCTTGCCGAGTCAGTGTCACTCGAGCTCTGTTTCGCCACCGAATCGCCGCCTGCTTTTCTGCTGCCTCGACGTTCTTTCCTTACTTATTTTGTATGGCACAAGTTCGCTTATTAAACCTTTATTTTCAGTTTACTCTTCTCCTACTTGTCGCCTTAATTCGTGACAATATACAATGGTCATGTTCACGCTTCTTGCGTCGTGATTGGTTCTTCGCCGTTCTCATTGGCTGAATTCCGCAATCTGATTGGTTGCGGATAGATAATGAGATGCTCGGGGCTCGCCAGACCCTGCATTTCTTAAGCCGTCAGTAACAGTTGAATACGGTAAACAAAGCGGCGTGTATTCGAACTTCAAGAAGAGGTCTGTCTCAGGCCAAAACGTCGACGAACTTTACGAATAATATGTTTTAAAACTCCAAACAACCGTCTCAAGTATGTTTTTCTGCCATATATAATATATATACATATAATGGAGATTGATCCTTTAAGAGTGTCTATTGGTGACTCCAACTTGAAAACTTGGCAGTTGTCTCGACTTTATATCACATGCTCAGAAAACGCTCGTAATATCGCAACACGAATGAATCATATAACTTTTTAAGCTGGTATAGGTCTCATGCCTCGCGTCCAGAAACCTATCGCGGAAACCATCGGCGTATATATAATACCTCGGAGGGTAAGCACTTGTTAGGGGGTGCTAGAGCCGCGTGTGGATGGCGGATTCGGAGTCTCCCGTGTCCCGTCCTTCCGAGTTCGATGACTCGATAGGATGCAAACAAAACCTGCGCTTTGTGGGCCGCGGCGGCCGAGCGGCACACCCGACCGCAGCAGCGTCCCCCCACAATGACGGGGACAGGGGGTCTCGCGGGGGCTCTTTGATTGGCAGCTTGCCTTCGGAGACGCGAAGCGGTCCGCTTGAAGAGTGGCTGTCAGTCATGCGATCGCCCGGATCCGACACCCAGGGGGCGCGATTGAGAGAGGGCCAGAGTCGGGGAGGGTTAACCTCGTTCGCAGGACACCCATTGTGAAGGGATTAGAGCACCTTTGGTTGGGAGGGGGGAAGGGGGGGGGCGAGTTTGTGAGGAACTCTTGCTGCGGCGGAATGACTGACATGCAGTGTGTTTACAAGATCAGATCATCCTCTGCCGTGACTGGTTCTTTTTATTTTCTTTTGAGCGATGCTTGATGGTTGTATATATCGGGTCGAAGAATGCCTTCTCAAAGGGGGACAGGGGGTGCCTGTTCCACACTAGCAACATTTGTCGAGGACAGAATTCGTGCTTGGGATGTTGCAAAGGAAGCAATATTGTGCGCTTGGGTCGGAGAGTGCGAGACATATGTTTCACATTTGGTCCGAGCTACACGCGGGAACTGGAAGAAAGAGAGAGAGAGAGAGAGAGAAAAAAAAAGAAAAAGGCTCCGCTGTTCTGAGTTGAAATTCGGCCGGGTTCGAGCCACGCACTGTGTAGATAGGGGATTTTGGTGGAAAGGCGTGAAATGGAGCTTACGATGGGATTTTGGAGGGCTGCTTTTTGAGAACGCGCCCAAAAAAGGGCAGTCACAATGGTCTTTGCAACTGCGGTGAACGCGAGCGTGTAAAATGCAAAAGCGAGGCCCTCGCGGAGGGTGGGCAGGACTGCTTCGACGCGTCCTTTCAAAGGAGCGATTGCATTTCTGTGACAGATTTGTTTATTTTTTTTAACTTGTTCGTAGCATGGAGGACGCTTTGGTGCCTTTGGATGCGAAGGATGATGCGCATGGTTGGCTCCCTTTGAAACCCTATCCGGTGTATCGCTGGCGTATTAGTCGCCAATGCAGTCACGCGCCACTATGTCTAACTTAAAAATGCTCCCGTAACTACAATGGCGCGGTGTTAAAGTATTAATATGTGCGATTGCGTGTGCGCAATGAAGTACTAATGGTACGACGTTAAGCGGACAATAGAATGGTTTTTGCATCTTGATTTAGGACTCGCTCAAAAGCTGCTTGCTCATTTCAGGAGTTCTTGAGTCGTTTCTTTTTTATTTGTTATTTATTTTATATACTGTCTAATTAAAGTTATGTACAACTTATAATTACTGCTACTTTACGAAAGCTACCGGCCAAATACATATATATAATTTTTTTTAAGCCATGAGTATTGTCAAATTGGATGGCGTTAACTGATGAGGGCCTCGACCTTTTATTTTCAAATTATCGCATATTTAGGCTCTTGCTGGTCTTTACTTGGCTAATACTTCACTTTGCCGTTCCTTCAGTGGCGGCGACGTGTCGGTTTGGGACGTGAAACTGCCGCGTAAGCCCTGCGGCGGCGTTCCGGTTGTGGGCATAACCGGCCCACACGCAGTGGCAGCATTTTTCACGGAGCCAGCTAGCTCCTTTCGTCGTTCCGGCTGCTTTGTTCCTGTCTTCTTTCACCCCTACATCGAAGGTGCCTTAAGCGTCGGCTCGGGTTTCCGAGCGCAATTTAGGCATATTTCAAACCCCCACCACCTAACCGGTTATTTTTTGTTCGTTCGTCGGAACGCCTTCTTTTGTACGACAAACAAGCACGAGCCCCGAACCGAACAAACAAGAAACAAAATTTTCCTGCAGGAAGTGTGAAAATCACGCCGCTGCTTGCCAAAAAACCAAAACAAAAAAACACCCGAGTCTAGGATTTTGTGGAAGATATATTGACGGTCGCCGAGAACAGCGGGCGGTCCGCGAGTTTGAGCGCGATAATTGTTTTTAAACGGGCGTTTGTTTTGCCCCCTTCCTTTCTTACAAAAAATAATAATAAAAATGCGGACGAGCTACAACGCGTGTCTGCTGCAGCTTCTTTACATATAAAATCTGTCGCCTCTCCTTGGGCACCTGAGCGCGGGCTCCGGGCTTCGGCGGTGATGCCGGAGGAGTGCTGCGCAGGGATCACCGGGAGGCCGTTTTGGTGGGCCATCACGTTCGCTGTAATCAGCGGGAAGGTGGAGGAGGGCTGCCCCCGGCTTCCTGTTTCCAGGGAGGCAGGTGGCCGTCGCCTCTTTTATCCGCCACCAGATGTCACATCAGCGGCGACGTGATCGGCATCGCTGAACTGGTCGCCCCGTCCGTCGTCAATGTCTCAGGTGTTGGCAGCTTTACGGACGCTGGAAATCAGCGCTCTTGGAGGAACACCACCGGAGAGAGAAAGAGAGAGAGAGAGAGAGAGAGAGAGACTCCAAGTCGAAAACGAACTTTGAAAATGAAGACAACGTAATCGGCCATCGACACTCGTGTCGCTTTTTAGGTACTACATGCTATCATTCACACGCGCGCTACGCTTCTTTTAATTTATTTTTCGTCGATATTATGTAATTTCGCTTCGTTTATATTCTCTTAACGGCCGTCTGCTCGTTCTCATACAGAGTCTAATTTTTTTTATTCGCGAGGGTCAGGGCCTTTGTTTTTAAACACGAGTGCGTCGTCTATTTAGTATTGATTGTTCTATAATGATTGGTTATAGTGGAGTGGGATGAAATTAGACGGATCAAAAGCGCTACAAACTTGTACTTAAAATCACCTAAAAGAACAGAAAAGCTCGGTTCGACCAGTGACAGGCGATACGACCACGCCAGGTGCAAGATCAGGTGAAGAGGCGACGACACACGGGTAAATTAAATTGCTGAACAATCATTCACGAATTCAAGTTGGACAGGCGTCATTTGTCCCACAGAAAGCGTTTTACAGCTAATTTTACCGGGGAAATTGAATTGGAGTATTTTAGTCATGTGATGTGACGTCACGTGGTCACGTTACGTGACGTCACATGACCTGACGTCATGCTACGTGGTCATGTGACGTCAAGGTATGACATGACGCCGCCATTGACATCGTGTGATCACGTCATTGACCCCATCGTGTAACGTCAAGTAATAAACAATATGTTCAACAAAATAACTAAAACGCAATCTCTTTGAACTACCTTTCTAAAGAGAAAAGCTGATCTGAGTTGCGTTCTTGTAACAGAACTAAAATATTACAGTGGGCTAGTTGGTTCAACATACTGATACTATAAAGCGCAAAGGGACAGACAAGGACGCGAAGTAGACAGGGCAGTGAAAAAACGAAGTAGTCGTTAGTTGTTTATAATTATACAGCGGCAGTTTAGTCTGCCAGAACATGGCGACATTGTTACCTACTCTAGATGAGAAATTTAGCCAGGCAGTTACGACTGTTGGCCTGGGGTCCTTAACGTGTACCACACAGTAGTGATACACGACCGCACGCCGGTACGATGCTCATCCACATCAAAACGGCATGGGGTGCGGATTGAACCCAGGATCCCCGGGTTCTCCGATCCCCCGATGGAGCTTCGATCCCCCATCGGGGGATCGAAGCTCCACGTGCTTCGATCCCCCGATCCAATCCCCCGACATGACAGCACTATATACCTTTCTAAGAAAGGGCTCCTGGCCGGTTCCATTTTCATTGTTCGTGCGTGCATGACGCGTGATTTTCTCACTTTCCGAAGCGACGAATATGCGCGTGCTGGGCTGAGGACTTGTAAACATTTGAATTGTGTATAATCACAACTCACGTTTAATAGAAAATGTTCAAGGAAGAGAAGAAAGATGTGATAGAAATTATACAGAAGTCAAAAGGACAAAAACGAAATAAATAACTCGAAGAACCGAGATAAATCAAAGCAAATGTATTGATAAATTACTATATAAAAATCATTATCAAAAACATTACATAACAATGAAACAAAAAAAAAGTAGAGAAAGAAAAAGCTTTTGAAAAGTTATTTCAACGTGACATCGAAGGGTGAAATTTCAGAAGATCATCCATTAAAACTAGAAAACTCCTAACACCTCATGTAGGATGGTGGAGGGATAGTAGGTCTTTGTTCGACAACAACACAGAAGGCGCACTGACACAAAAGTCGTGTTGAAATAGCATCAACAATGTTTTCTTTTTCTTTCTTTTTTGTTATTTAATGCCTTTAATAATGCAATTTTTAAAGTCATTTGTCACTAAATTTGCTATGATTTATCCTGCTTCTTCAAATTTATTTCGTTTTTCGTCCTTGTCTTCCGTATAACTTCTATCACTTCTTTTTGCTCCTTTATATAGACCGACACGCTGTTTCCAAACAAGCCCGCGTTTGCCCACACCAGGTGTGGGCACTGCGCGTGCGCAGAAACCGAATTCGCGTGAAGTGAAGCGTCTGCGCATGCGCAGTGCTGTCGACAGCGCCACCGCACCTGCGTAGACGTCAGGGCCGCGTGTTGGTCTATACAGGTGTGTTTCACGAAAGGTAGACAAATTCGATATTGCGAAAACTACGCGTCTCAACAAAACAAGGCTTGTGTCGTTTTGGTCCTGGGCCAGGGGCCTATAGAAGAAAATTATTAAAGTCCGGGATAATTAGATTGTTGATTGTTTTTGCGTAATTAACTTTTTAAATATTGTGTTTAAGGGCTTGGTTTCAATTAAAAAATTGCTCAGCATCATCGAAAAACACTAAATCAACAAATTGCAGAACGATAGAAGTGCGGCACGCGCAGCGTTTTACGGCTTTCTGAAAAGCCTCACAAATTCGACGGGTTTTAAGTTTCGGTTTGCCTTCGGAGCGCATCTCGGCCCCGACGGCACCGCGCCCCGTGGAGAAATAGTGCAACCAACCTCTGCTGCGTTGCGCGAGGACAGCGGGGATCCTGGGCGGGGGATCGGTGCCCGAGTGGACAAGCGCACAAGAAAGTAACTGGATCGTGAGAAAGCAGCGCAAAGCTTCTCGTATGGTCGCAATTTTGGCCCTTGAAATTAACAATTTCTCCTTGACCCCTCCGTTCTTGGTGAGCCGATCTAAATTCGCTGGTGACGCGGGTAGCTTTATGGAGACGTTTCTTGTATACCGAGATTTTGCTATCCACACACCGGCGAAACAGGCGTACATCTTCGTACTACCACCACATGCTGTGTCGGTGCTTTGAGGCACTGGAAAATAATTTTCCTGTTTTGAAATAGGCAAGAAGAACAATATAATTGTAAGATATCAGTGGAGGGGCATGATTGATAAGTTGATAGCATACGCAGTGCCAAAGACGCTTATATTGGCGAGGAATACCTTCAGTACGATGATGCTCCATGGTGATCTTGGTGCGACTGGATTAGAACGACCCTCTCGAGGCTTCGAAGATGTGAAGGGGCCGAAATGGCGATTTCGATAGCAACGGAGACCGATTTTTTCCGACTGTCCCATTGCGCGCTCATTTTGGCGCTTGGTGCACAATAACTTCCGGGGTATAATAGGCTTTTGGAATTTCGTGTCGGGCGGTATGCGTGCCCCACGTGGACTTCGCCCTGCTCCTGTTGGCAGTCGGCCAACTGGTTCTCTGGCAGAATCGATGTGCGGCAATTGGCCAGCAACGACGGTCTCGTGCAATGTGGCCCGTGCTCTCACGATTGCGGGGTACCCTGCTCCGCCACCTAGACTCCGAGCTTTTTTAGTTGGAGGGCAAGCAAGATTTCCACCGGTGGTGGTCTTGCCGCTACGTCCGGCTGGTCGGTGGTCGCATTCACTTGCTTTTCGCGCCCCTTGCACAGGTGTGAGAGGCGTGGGGAAGGTGGAGGGGGGGATCGTACGTTGACCAGCCGAACGCTACACCTGGCTGGCATTGTCATTTGTTAGGTAAAGGAGAGAGCCCTCCATGAGTGTGCTGACGAGATGTAAGGTGCGGCCATGTTTGGTTCACTATGTTATGTTTGTTTGTTACTTCTGCCCCTGGATCTTTGTAGCGTACATGCTCCTATTGTATACACGTTTCCCAGTGGGATTTATATGTTAGAGTTTACAGTGCCAAATAATTTTTTTCATTAGCCAATCGTCTTGCGAGGTTTTGTGCGTCTTTATGTTAGTATTTGTTTGTGTTTGGTGAGCAAGCAGGGAAGGCAATGACACTACTCTATCAGGATCCAGTGACTTTAGCGCACACCAGACACCAGCTCGGAGCATGTGGGGCGAAGGCTCGCGCTGCAGAGCCCAGGGTTCCTGGGTTCAGGTCCCCACGCCATGCCCGTTTCGATTTGGATGAGCATCGTACCGGCGTGCGGTCGTGTATCACTACTGCGTGATGCACGTTAAAGGCCCCAAGCTAGCCGTCGTACTGCACTGACTAAATTTCTCATCTACAGTGGGTATTTTGACAGATTAAACTTCAGCTGTATAAACAACTAATGACTAATTTGTTTCGCTGTCCTGTATACTTCATGTCCTTGTCTGTCCCTTTGCGCTTGATGTTATCCGTACTTTTGTAACAAATTTTGGGGAAGCAAAAACGCAAGAACCAGTCAAGGACAGTAACGAATGTAAGTATGTGCGTGTGTCTCGCCAGTCTTACAGTAGTCATTATTACTACCTCCATCAGGCTCATTGAGGGTTGGTAATTCCATGCAAATATTTATGTGTGCACAGAACTTCTAAGCTTTCATGGAAAACCCATACTTAGTACATAACCATAAACGCTAATCACGTGTCAGATTACCTCAAATGCAATTTTATGTGGCATCTGTTTCAGTCAAGTAAATCCTTTATAAGCCCCTAATTCATCCTAAGTTAGAATACGCATCATCTGTTTGGGATCCCGGAAAAAGTCACTCTCGTGCTTTCATCAAAAGCCATCCACAACAGATTCGCACGTTTTATTCTCGCGAACCACCACTGCGCTGCATTTGTTACCACCATGAAAACGACTGTCATTGCAACCTTTGCCCTTCCGCCTAAAAATTGCTCACCTTTCTTTATCTTATAAATATTTTTTTCTGCTTTATTCGACAGATTGATTGCCCTCCCTCTTTATGTTCCCTCTCGTCTCGATCATCAGCACAAGCTTGGCATCTAAACTTCGATCGCGACGTTTCATTCCCCAGTAGTCCCCCGTGCGTCAGAGGACTGGAACGACCTTCCCGGGACAATTGCCTCAATCACGGACTTCGTGATTTTTAAAACTGCCATTTATAATACTATTGTTGTTGACTGTGCCTAATTTTTCATTTCTATTTTGTTATTATTAGAATTTTTCCTGCTTTCCCTCTTCGTAATTTCTTCGGGCCTTGGAGGAGCGCTAAACAAATAAATGAATAAATAAAATTCAAAGGCTGTCCGAAGGTTCGGGGCCGATGGGCGGTGCAGACGTCGCACAATCCGATGTAATCGACTCCTCGACGGGCCGACACAATACAACAGAACTACTCATATACAGTCACAAACAACAATAGCAACAACAGCAAACTGCTCGTAAATGGCACAAATAGCCAAAACAGCTCAGGGGAAGGGAGGAACCATTTGGAGCAACGTCCCGGCCAGCCCCTGGGGCTCGACACCCTCGTGTCTGTAAACAGTGCGGCCATGACCGAGTGTAGGAGACACCGCCGGGGAAGGCTTAAAGGAGAGGGCTTTCGGGGGACAATTAGTATCCACTTATAATTCGACTTATCGGATTTAAATTCCTTGCATGGTGGCGTCTCTCCCCCCCCCCCCCCCCGTCTTTTTTTCCCTTCTCTTTCGTCCTCACATTTGTCGAACACATATTTCCGAAGTTTCAAGGCTGGTTTTTCATGGAATGGAAAGCGGTTGGGTGCCTGTCGATTCGATGCGCTTCGGTCGCATTAGTGTGAACATAGCCTCTGGGACTTCGAAATCCCTTTCGGGACAGGCCGTAACTTAAATCTCCGCTTGTACGAAGAACTAATCCTACACGAACGTCTTCGAACCCAAATAACCTCTCAACAAGAGACATGGAAGGAGGGCAGGAATACTATAAAGCCGCTTCTAGTGAGAACCAGTTTACTTTTAAAAATAAAACGGAAAACACCAAAAACGTTCACGTTCAAGACCCTGAGTGACTCACGTTTTCAAAGTTTGTACTCAGTGAACGAGCTACCGAGCGTCATTGTTCCGGCCACGGAAGAAAGCGAGCCGAGAAAGCCCCAAGATGATTTCGGAGACGAGGCAAAAGGAGTGTGTGTGTGTGTGTGGAGGGGGGGGGGGGGGCAGAGCAAGGTTGTCTTTCAATAGACCCGATGACTCGTTGAGAAAGCCAAACATACCCAGAACGAAGAACTAGCAAAGCTACAAAAAAAAAAAAAGAGAGATAACACTGGGATTTGGGACAATAGGGTGCATGGCGAGACATGAAGGTGACTCGGTGCACCGATGACCACTTATTGCAATACTGCCCATTTCTGATATTGTTTTGTCAGTAAAGCTTTTGTTTTGAAAAACCTACAAAGTTGCGTACTTTTATTCATCGATTTTTTCTAAAAATTCAAGACATAAAAAATCGCAAACTTTATTTGGGTATGCATTCTTGTCAAATCAAATAAATATACAAATATTATCAAGAGGATATCTGGGTTGCTTCGCTTTATCTTGTAAACTGTATCAAAGGGTAGAAATAGATAAAATTGTTTTTGTTCTTCGCTTTCTGGTTTTTTTTTTTTTGCCTTCCTATTATTTAGGGATCGAATAATATTGTTTGCGGTGCATTGCTGAGTGAGGCGGACTAGTCTGCGCTTTGGCAGTCTTACCTTAACAGCACTACTTGTAATGGCTTTTGTATTAGAATCCCCTTGCATTCGAGAAAAAGTTGTGACTTAATTTAATGTAACCTACAAATAGCGCTTGAGCTGTGTTCAGCATGAACTCAAAATTACAAAGAAAATAATTTTCAGGGATAACTTACTTCAGCTAGAGTCAGCCATCCCTAAGAAATGTAAGACAAAATGCGAAGCTATTCAGACGTCCAAACTCATACAACAGTAATTATGTGTTGCAGATGAATAACAATAGAAAATTTACAAAATTCTTCTGCAGCCGGATATGGTCGTCAAAAACGTTAACGTTATATTATTGACAAATCGTATTGCCTTTTTTCAGTTGATTAAATCATTACTACTACAAGTTCGCATTATGTTCCGAATCGCTGACTTCTCCGTCAGGTTTTCCTGGCGGTCTCATTTCGTGACATTTAGAATATCAGAAAAGGCCTCTTCGTACGAAATCAAGCTCCGGTTCAACCGCCGTCATTGATCTTTGCGTAGAAAAACGGAAAAGCAAAATAGGGAAATACTTCGTTTCTTTGTCGAAACTGTCAAAGTGCATCTCAGATATTCCGGAACATTGGTCATTCGTTGGACGTGTTTCCTCCACTCCCGGCAGTGGAGGGAACACGTCCTACGAAAAATTGGCCTCCTCTCGACGCCTCGAAATCAAACGGGAGGGCGCGGCACTCCAGAAATCCCAAAGAAACAAAAGCAAAACAAACCCGGTACGAGTGTAAACAGGATTTATATCCGAATGTAAACAAAGCTTTCCGCTGCCAGGAATAAAGAGGGCATATAGCCGGAGGTGGGAGTGCTTCTTCTGGGATTTGCTCGGAAAGGTGTTTCACAGACCCGAGTTTTCCCAGGGAAGGCACGGAGAGGAGCTCACCCGACTCCGCGGCGATGTCGGTGCGCGGCGGTGAAGTGTCCTGGCCCCGGACTCCCCGGGGGCGCCCCGAATGTTGCTTCTGAGAAGTGCTCGTGCGGCCGTTTATCGGTTGATGACGCCAAAGGCAGCCCTCCGGCCCCGAAACCAGCCCGCGCCTTCCCGGAACCATGGGCTGTCGGTGTTGTTACCTTGATGCGTCTAGGGAAGTCGAAGGCGACTTCTCTTCAACACAGAGTGGAGGAGTTGTTCGAGGGGAATGGCTCTTTGTTTTGTGCGTGTTTGTGTGGTTGTTTTTGACGTCGGAAGTGAGCCGTTTATAAGGGGAAGGTTAGATGCAACGCTAAGTAAGTAATTTGCCACACTAATGACGTTTTTTAAATTTTATTTTATCTTGGTTTAGGCGTTTTCTTTCTTATTTTGTGCGGTAGTGTTGTTTTGCGCCACTTATCGAACAGGAGGGCGCCAGCTGGATTTATGGGCTTTATTTTGCATGGTGGGATCGTCCATGCACTGGGCATTTTTTCTTCTTAACTTAATGCAGTGTCGTAGCACACTTGGGTGGAACTCCCATTTGAAAGGAGGGGGCAGCATCGCCAGTATTGATTCATAATCGGCGGATCTCATTACAGCGGGTCCACCCAGTCCCCCATTCCTCTCTCCATCTTTTTTTAATAAATACATTTAAGTTCGCGATAAAGATTCACAGACTGTAAATGGCTGTGTGGATGCCACTAAACGTGTTTGGATATCACCCGAGAAGGGCCTTGAGCAAGAATATCGGACACGATTGATCACTAGTTGGTGTGATCGATCAATTGGTAGTTGAAGCTTTAATTGCAGGGTACGATAAAGCCGAATACATTAACGGACAAAGGGACAGTTAGGTTGTTTTCTATCTAAAAACAAAACAAAACAAAACTAAAGCCAAGTCGGTTCAAAATTACCTCACACGCCTTCTTTCTTCTTCCTTTTCAAAGAAAGAGTCATCACACGCTTTAATAGGTATGTCGCGTACGTGTTGAGCTCCGGTCGTTCCATTTCGCAGCTTAGGGATAATTAGAAGATGGGCTAGCCAGGTGTCGGCCAAAAAGGTGGCGTCCCTTTCCTACCAGTTTCGCACACTGTACGAACCCTTTCCAAATCGGCATTCTTGGTTATTACCTTAGATATACGCGCGACGTGTAACTTTACTTATTCATCGGGGTCGTATAAAGTTTAGTGTCCTCTGATATTCGTTTTGTTTTTCGATGTTCACACTGATGACATGTATGGGGTTGTGTACAAGGACCATGAAATCCGGCATCAGTTTCGCGTACACTGTACAATGATACAGCGAACGTTCATTTTTTGTTGTTGTAGTAATTAAACATTGATTATTTTTCAAACTGCTGAGCTAGAAACAAGGATTAAGACTATCCGGACGAACCTCTGGTTGCTCTGCGGCACGAGCGGCTCGCTCACCTCCCGAAAATGGGACAGTTGTCGGCGAATCTCTGGGCAGGCGGCTGCTGCTTTCGAGGGACGCGTATCGCCCGGCTGCGCCTCGGCAGCGGGTGGACAGCGGTCCGGGGACGCGATGGCGTGCGACGGCGCAGCCGCCAGTGTCCGCCGGGACCAAATACGAGCGTGGTTTTGGGGGCCCAGAGATATCATGACGCGCATGCCTGTGGAAGTTGTGCGAGTCCGGCTGAGCCGGGCAGAGCGTGCGCCCGACTAACCGGGAGAGCCCCCGGCGCACGCACGCACGCACACGTCGGGATCCCGAAGGAAAGACGCGCGGGAAGGAACTAATGTACTTTCCGTGTACCTTCCTACAGATCGACACATGTTCGTTTGAAGTCGCGGGAGGGAGGCAGAGTCGCGCCTCCCCCGCGCGCCCCTTTTATTTTGGCTCTGTTGCTCGGCCCTCTCCTTAGCAGTGTTCATTCTTGATGCCTGACATGGATTTCCACTATGGGCTCCGGCGAGAGAGAGGGGGGGGGGGGGCCGCCGCCCTTCTCGCTCGCGCCCTCGGCCCCCGGCCCGCGCCTGAGGCCCGCGACCTCTCCTCTCGGGTTCTGGAGTTCTCTCCACTCTGCTCCGACTCCCCGCTGCCGCCGAGAGCGGCGTGTTACGCGCGGAGCGCGCTCTCCCTCTCGCCGTGGTCCGGCCCGCTCCTTTCTGCTGCTCGCCGTGCGTGTGCGTGCGTGAGTCTAGTCGTGCGTGCGTGAGTGAGTGAGTGAGGACGCGTGTGTTTGTGCGACTGCGCAGCTTCTATGTGTGCACCCCCTCCCACACACAGACGCGCGCACATACACACGCACACACGTGTGCCGTTTTTGCTTTCTGCCACACTCGTCGCGTCGAAAGTAGCTTGTTCGGAAACTTGTCGGACGTAATTTTTGAGAAGTGCCGACATATGTCTCTGGCTTTTCTCTTCCTTGCGATCGCGGGCGTTAACAGCTTGCACGAACGGAGTGCAGCTTTTGCTTCTTCGCCTTCTTGCTTTCTTTCGTCCTTGTTCCCAGCTCGCTTTACCACTCCTCGGGTTGTCGCCCGCCTTCTTCTCCGCTTCCTGGCCCGCATTCCGGTCTCGTCTGGCGTCTTCGCAGTCTTCCAGGTCATCAGCTCTCGCTTGCGACAGCCGCCTTTCGTGGTTCGGCCTTCGGTGGTGCGCCTCGAATTGGAGAGCTCACATCTCGCACACTGTACACTTCGAGGTCTCACTCCCTGTTCCTTCTTTTCGTAGACTTTATCTCCTTGCGCGGTGGCGATATAATTTCGGCCGTGGCAACCAAATCAATACGTGTCGGGAAGAGAAAACTTCTTTCTTTCATATATATCACGAGAAAATAAAACAGTTGGAGTACCTGGATTATCTTTGATACTTTGCGCTCTAAAAAGACAAGAACTAAGTAAGAACACGACACAACGCGCTTTGTATACAGTTTTCCAACTTTTTTCGACGCGTGTAGTCTGTGCGATAACTCAGCACGCTGGCGCAAAACTTTCGAATGGATAGCGGTGAACTCAAACTCAATTTTTAAAAAATAATCCAGCACCTAAAAACTGCACCTGCATCGCAAAAAAAACAAAAAAACGAAAAAAAAAAGAATTATTATTTATAAAAAACAGGCAAGCAACCTTTAGAAGGGTTGTCCCTTTTTCTGTTTTCGACCCGCTTCGCAGAATTATGTAATGGCTATGCGAGAACTATTATATTCAGACTTTAGTCGGTAAAACCAGTTCAGAGCGATCAGTTGTCTTGTTTTGTTCGTTTATTTGTTTTAATTCCAATACGAAAATACACCGCCACGGACGACACCACCAAAGCTCTGCCTTACCACGAGGTGGCAAAGATAGCCAGAAAAAAAGAAAAAAAAAAAAAAAGGAAAGGAGAACTGACACTTTCTCTTCTCCATCGCTGGCCCACATGTGGTTCCCTCGTCCTCGACGTCCTTTTCCCCTCCTCGTTGACAGCTATGAAAAACAGAGCCCAATAAGAGTCCGGCACATAGACTCGGGAGTACATTACAGATACACTCTTGGCCCGGGCCTTTATTTATGCGTTTATCAAAGGCGTCTCGCTCCCCTCCAGCCAGCCGCTCGGCTGCTGCTGCCCTGGCCTCCCCATTAATGGATTAGCAGATTAACTTCGCCGCGTCAACGCAAGGGGGCGCTTGCGGCGAAAGTAGCCGTGATGCGCTTATCGATTGGCCTGCAGGAAGAAGTTAGAGGGGCCGCTGCGCGAGGGTCGGTACACTGGCGTCGCGTTCACGGAGGTGGTGCCGCTTATGTGCGCCTACGTGCAGGCCGACGACCGGCGCCACGGACGGCACCGCCAAAGCTCTGCCGCCTTGCCAGGGCGCCGAAATGCGGCGCGCGCTTTCGATAAGAGGCGCTGAATGGCATTAATTTGGTGGAAAGGGCCCGATACGTGGCCGGAATGGCGGTCGACCAAGGTTCGGCCCTCGGTAGGCCGGCGCGACTAGGACTTTCAAGCGAGGCGTTATTTTAGGGATGGCGACTGCGTGAGCGTGAGGAGGCGCCTGTCAACGAACGACTGGGCTGGACAGGACGATGTAATGGACCTAGCTTCTCGGATACTAGAAGCGGGTTAGAAGGGTTCGAATTCGAATCAGGTTAGAATTAGAGGATTAGAAGGAGATTAGGAGGTTAGAAATGGCTCATGGGTACCAAGCGTAAGAGTCAGAGATATCACACTAGGTAACGGGGGTAAGAGGAATAATTAATGAAGCACCATTGGAGTTCATATATTCAAGGCAGATTGAGATCTGATTTCGGGCTGTGATTTATACAAAGAAAAAAAACTAGCTAACAACTGAACTTAAATTACAACATTAGAAAGAAAAGTGAAGAGAATGCAGATACTCGAAGTCAACTAAACATTTGGGTGTAATTTATTCTTTATTGCAAAACTCATGTCACGCGGATTTCAGGAGCTTCTTAACCCCGTTGATCAAATACTTTAGTTCCTCTCTTTTGTCCCCTCCCTCCTATACCCGCACAGCAAAGAAACGGAGAAAGCACGTGGTCAGAGTTAAACCAACAGCACACAACCTACCAAATATGCCAACATATGCAAATATCTACGAGTACTGAGATTACAGGTGTCGCGGTAGTCGGTAGCGTGGGCACACTACAACGCAGTGGAGCGCACACACACACACACACATACACACACACACACACACACACACACACACACACACACACACACACACACACACACACACACACACACACACACACACACACACACACACACACACACACACACATACATACACAACACACACACACACACACGCACACACACACACACACACACACACACACACACACACACACACACACACACACGGATAATGTTGTCTCCGCTGAATGTTTTCTCTCGGCGCGAATCAGAAATGAAACCAACACGGTAACAAGAAAACCTGTCACTTTAAACTTGTTGAAAACGGAGTGGAAGGAGAGCCGACGAGACAAGCACACACAACCAAGACCGGTTTCCGCCCGCGACCGGCGCAAGTTCGGAGCGGTCGCTGTTGAAAGGACCTGTTAAAAAACGGGAGCAGTTCCGATGCAGAGAGCCTGAACCGAGCCCGGATTCAACTGCCAGTGGCGACGGGGGGGAAGGCGGAAGGAGAGTAGGCTCGGATTACCTGATCAATCTTCGCTAATCCGACAGGTGTGACAGCCCGAAACGCGATCCTAGATTTGCCCGACCGTTGCCCCTCGCCGGACAGCGACCGAAACCTGGGCGCTTTTTCATGTTTTTACTGTTGCGCGTTTACCGGCGTTTTGTTTCACTTTGGACCGCTTTTGGACCTTTGAAGAGAAAGACCGGCAATGAGTGAGGGAGACCCCAGCGAGGTTCGTGCGATTGCGCCGGGCGCTTTGTGTATCTTGGGGATGTGGGGCGTTTGCGCTGATCTCGTTACACCTTTTCTCCCGGAAAGGTCTGTCGATTCCTTCTGTGGACGTGTGTCGCGGAGTTTAGCGGACGCCGAACACGGACGCGAATTTAATGCGATTGCGGAAAGAAAGTGTGTTTCTTCAGGTCCTACGTTGTGTTTACCGATTCATTTAATTATTAAATCACCCTTTTTACATTCACACCGAATAGAAGGTGAAGTCGAAGACGGTAGAAACAAGTTAAAACATCATCATCATGAGACAGTGCGCTCAAAATATTAACATGAATGGAGCACAGAAAATGTTGAATGACATTTGGGTCATTGAAAATAAAATTAATGCTCCAATCCACGCTGTGAAGGTGGTTGGACAGGGAAGATCTGGTATCACCTGGAACGCTTGTCCACTGAACTATAGACAATTTTTATGGCAAATGCCACCAGGTGGTGCTCCAGTCTTTGACGTCCCAGAGAACTCCCGGTTTATAAAAAAGAATGAGCAAAGTCCACCTTAACACCGCAGCTTGAAATGTAGATGAAACGTTTATCCACCAATTCTCCAGGTGAACACCAAAATAGCGAAGGAGTGCAAGATCTGTTAAAATATTTCGAGTACTCTTATAAACCAACTTACCTCCTCCAAGATGTAAAATTGTACATCCGAAGGACCTCGTTAAATCTCCAACTTTGTTGTCCGTGTAGCATTTAAGCGTTCTAGCACCGGTGACATGAGCAAGCTCAACAGGCTTGCAAAGACGGTGCTACCGGAAGTCGCTTGGGACGCAAGCGGCAGTTCATGTTTGTAAACAGCAGAAGGGTCTATACCGAATGATTGACAAAAAAAAGTGAATGCACAGTACCAACACTTTTTTATATATGAAAGACTTCGTACGCTGCCGTTAACACGGCAGCATATGCAACAGAAAACTTTACCGGGAAACGTATGCGGGGAGCGCTACGTGCTTATCGTGTACCACGTGGTTTTGACACTTGTTTTGTGGTTTTCTTATGGAAACAAGTGTCAAAACCACATGATAAGAGATAAGGCGCGCGCGAACGGTGATAAGGCGCGCGCGATGGTTTTCTGTCAATGAACACGAGAAGACCCGACCTACGAGTGATATACCCCCCAGCTTCGCTCTAATACGAACTCGATCATCCGGGTCGCTTGTTTTGAAGACAACAAACTGCCTGCAAGTTCGTCGGCTCTTTGCGCACCTCGTGCGTTTGTTAAGCCCCCAAGCGCGTCACGTGCTTTTGTTTCCCCCCGACCTCAACCAATGACGTGTGCTTGGCTGCCTTGTCATCGTGCGTTCCATGGGCGTCCTCTATGTTGTCCTCGAATTGGCGGTCTCCTTTCTGTATTCCGATGCGCCAAACTCGCATTTTGGAACACTTGCTCGCCGTATAGCACTCAAGCATTTTCATCGTTGAATCACCGTTCTTGCAACGATTCTCTCGATGATCGCATTTTGATGAAATATGTGTATTTGGTGGATCATACTATTTCTGGGTAGAGTGGTTAACTCGAGCTCCTGGGACGTTCAGGAAGAACGTTTCAGAGATATTTCATACGCCAGGAAGCCTGTTACAGTAGATTTTAATTAGCAGTGCGAGCTGCAAACTCGAATCTCTGCACCGGTAGAGCTTGCAGTTCAAGCTCATGCGCTCGAAGCTTTTGTGCTCTACCAGCACTAAAGCGTCGAGCTCTGGTCATTGTGTGTGTCACATGAGCGCTTGTGGAGCGAAAGTTTATGTAGCAGAAACGTCGCGCTCGTAACCTTCACTGCCGACCTCGAGACAGTGTTTGCTTACGCAGTTTAGACGGGCAATTGACATCATGTTTTAGAGCCAGACGCAAACAAGCTTTATGTAAACATCAGTCGGTTAGTCACACCCACATGTGCACACCTCCGTCGCAGAAAGCTGCTCGTGCGCTCAGATCCGTTTCCTTGCTTTTACCCTAAAATATGTAAAAAAAAAAAAAGTTTTGTAGTTGTTTTTTACAATATATTTTGTTCTTTTCCGCGGGAGAATACTCGGGGGTGCAACGCGGGTGTACGCCCATTTGTTGTCATAATTCGTCGCGAGGAGAGGACCGAGTGCTGTTCACGAAATCGGGGAGTGTTTCCGCGAATTCCGCGACTCCTGGGACCGACGCAGTCCACACTACGCTATTCGCGTTTGCCATGTCATACTGTCCGCGAATCGAGCTCGTTTGTTAGGCGAGCCTTGTCACCCTTTGGGACTGAAAGATAGAACGCGTATCTCCATCGTGCTATACTATACATATATATATTTCTTTTATATGACAGACGTATGCGCATACCACGTCCGAGACTAAATGAATGTTGTGTCAAGCGAAAGGGGTGTGTTACAATGAGTGGGGGTTGGGTAGCCAACCCTCACAGACAGCCCCAACGGACTTTTTAAACGTGGTATGGGCACTTCAATAGTTTACTGACGGTATCCTCTACAGCCAATGAGAGGGTCGCATTAACCGATAAAAACTCCGATGAACGAATCACAAGCAAGAAGCGTGAACATTATAAGCCACGCTCTGCTGTTCGTAAGTTGCCAGTGACTATACAACTACTCCTTTTATACCATTATTAGCAATTAAGCAGTAATTCACTTGGCCTTTGAGAAAATTTGATTTATAAAGGCCTCAGAACAAAACCCTTCTTTTCTCGCTTCTATTAGAATCCATACTTTACAAAACTTACGTAAAAAAAAAACAAGTTTTTTTGCACGTTTTAGAATAGGATTTATGATGACTTCTGGTCCCCTTGGGCGCTTAACGGGCCACTGGAATCTCAGTTACCGGGCCCTCCTTCACAATATAACTAACTCCCAGACAGATTGCGAGCGCCTGTACTGCAAGATTCCAAATCTACGAAATGAAAATCTCTAGGTGCCGGCATTCCTTCCTTGGATCCCTCGAGGCCGCTTCACTTTTGTTGCAGGGTGAAACGACAGCAACAACAACGTTGAGGCGAAGATTCCAGCACTTATTCACCGCTGCCAAAGGTAAATCAAATACTTAATAAATTTCTCCTTACCTATAAGTTGTTTTGTTTTATTTGTTTTCATTTCCCGTCCGTTCATTTTTGTGGAGTATACTTAATTTTCTTGTGTTCGTTGTAGTTAGTTTCGTTGCCACCTTTTGCGAAGGACGGCTGATACTGTTTCTTTATTATTAAATTAAACATGAAACGTCTGTTTCGACTTTGCTACGAGTAAATACCTTCTGAACGTAATGCCTGATGTTTACACTCCATGAAAACATGCGTTAATATTTATTAGAAAACACCGAAATAAACCGAGGAGCATGCACTCCCTCAACTCGCGCCCAGAACAAGATGGCAAGTGGTCTTTGACCGGTTCGTGCCGCCAAAGTTTACCGCAATAACCCGCGCCTGATGGCAACGCTTATATACTTCGTTTCAGCTTAAAGGCACCATAAAATGAAAATTGTTCAACTTCTTCCTCCTTAGCTTTAATCCTCAACTCAAAATCGAAATGAGAAACCACGTGGTCGTGACGTGCTTGGGCACGGGATGCGACGACACCAAGCTTCCACCGTGCTTTTTAAGCATACCATGGAACTTGTCATTCGCGAGTGATGATACGTGCCGTCACGGCCTCATTGGCTACGAACGCGGATCCCAATATTCGTCGACAGACTGATTGTTGACGAGCGCATACGTCCGAGTGACGAACGTTCTCGTGTCCAGTGCGTGAGCTGGGTTCGGCTGACGTGCTTGAGGACCACGTATGCATCACAGTGAAAAGGCGGAGAGCTTTCGAAAGAAAGGAGGTACGAAATAGTCCGCTATATTTCGAAACTTTCGTACCGAAAAGCCAGCTTTTTACTTTTTACCCTCTTTCCTTTGACTCCCTAAACGATATGCGACTCGTAAAATCCCAATCTAAAATCATTTTTCCCAGCCCAAAATTCATTACGTGGTTCTTTTAAAGGGGTACGGAAGAAAAATGACGTGGCTGCGAGCTCTCTGCCCCTCGCTTCAAAATTGGCCAGCGAGAGGCGCAATGCGTATCGCGCTCGTGACGTCAATAGTTCCTGCACGGCCAAGGGTACTGTAGTTGCGAGCGTTGCCGCTTGGTGGCGTCAACGCGTGACAGTCTCGCCTAGAGGCTAGTAGTAATATCCGAGGACTGTACGCCGTATGGCCTATACATAGCTTGCCCGTAACGTCATTCGCGGTCATGCCGGTATTTAATGTGCCACAAGTGTTCGGTTCACCTTGTTAGTTTCACACCGCAGAAGTCGGAGATCGAGGGAACCAGTAAGTAGAAATAACCGTCAGTACCCAGCAATGGCGACACCTGCAAGCTACGTATAGAAGGAATTCACTGGGTGCCATATTTGAGCGCCTTAATCACAGAGCATCCCGGAGGAAGGGGGAGAGGGGGGGGCTGAGAGGAGTGGTATGGTTGGCCTGGCAGAGGTCCTCGCATCCTCAGATCAAACTCCTACCTAACGCTCCTACCTAACGTCTACAAAGAACGGCGATCTGGATGGTGTGGAATGCACGTCGCGGAAGCACTACGGAAGTTAACATATACAACGTAGTAGACGTTGCGTTCTCCGCCAGGTCATATTCAGGACAAAGTAGCTCCACGAGAGAGCCATACTGCCGGGAATTGGCGCTGCTTCTTAGGCCGATGACTTCGCGGAATTCCAACGGAGCTTCACGGACCGCCGCCAGAGGCAATCTTGAAATCTGTTCATTCGTTTTAAAATTAGTGTTCTTGACTTCTCTGCCGGCAGCCCAGAAACAATAGTTTGGACTAGTGTTTTTGGGCTGCCGTCACAACATAGACCATATCTAAAAAAATTACACCATCTTCTCGAGGGGAACCATGGGGTGATGCGGAGCATCGTGTTGGTTCCGAGGAAAGAGTCAGTTGCGTGCTGACGTCGAGAGATGGCGCCACCGACTGCCCTAGCGGTACCCCTACGCGAGCCTTCGTCGCGGCTCGCGGCAGAGAAACCTGGAACGCTCGCCGCTCGCCGTTTATTTTTTTCACGCTTGAAGGAGAGGAGACTAGAGGAGGAGAGTTGCGCGTGCGCGCGCGGTGTGAGGAGAAGCGAACGCACGCGCAGTGCACGCAGCTGGTAGAGAGAGAGAGCGGAGAGAGTAACGCGCAGCTGTTGGAGAGAGGGAAGGAGGAGAGTTGCGCGTGCGTAGTGTGACTGCGGACTACAAGGCCGCGGGACATAGACCCGAGCAAGAGATGCTCCGCATCTAAAAAAGAAATATTAGCAAATTTTTTTCCGTACCCGTTAAGTCCAGATGCAGCAGATGCTACAAGCGCGAGCATGTGGCCCTGAACAGTGCTTGCACAACACGAGCGCAAGTGCTTGGCAGGGTCGCTGAAAGCCCGAAGCTCGCTCCTGTAGCTTCTGCTAGGCTCACGCATAAAGTGAAACAGAGTATAGTATGTGCTGTGGCTCCGGAAATCGGTAGAGTTCGGTGATCCGCACTATACTCCGTTAACTCTTAAGCTGCGACTGCACCGAAAGCTACCAGAGTGAGCTAACCCGTGCTTCTAGCTTTGATACTTGCATTTCTAGCACGAGTGCTCGCTTTGTGGAAGAACTTTTGAAACCAGCGACCTCGTGCTCTCATACTTGTGGCATTGGCTGCAGTCTCAGCATAAGAGTGAACGGAGTTTTATTGCCCACGAGGGCAAACCCGACTATTAGCAGGCGGATTGATTGCTACCGAGAGCATCCTACTAGTGACGGAGCAGCGCTCGAGTTCACTCCTTGAGCTGCATCCGGTCGTAACTCGTCCACCGCACTGTTTGGAAGCGAAATGAATTTAAATAAAAATGCGGGGGGGAAAAATCTTTTCGTATAACATAAAGAAATAAACAGTTCGCTTTATGTTCGAAATTTCGCAGCTAAATAAAAGCACGTTTCTGACTTTGTACATACATTCCCATGTGCTAGTTACCTTTACCCTACTGAGCGATATGGAGTTGGTGAACTTCGAAGCCAAATGTCGTTTCATGGTCCCTTTAACCCGCTCTGCTTTAACGCGGCCAGTAAAGTAACTATCGTCTGCTGCAGGTGAAGATTAGCAGGTCAGACTCCTCCCGCGTAGCCCTCCACTCTTTCCATTTTAGCAGAGCAATCGCTGGAGAAGAGGGGGCGAGTGGAGAGGAGGAATCCACCAATCATGGGTGAGAAGAGAGCTTTGTGGGAGGGGCTTGTCATTTTCAACCTGCAACACACTCTAAAACCTTCGATGATATCTATTGAGAAAAAAAAATATGGCAGGGGAACAACGACAGGCGTGCAAGATATTTTTTTCAGTTAAATTTTTTTTCATCTGATTTTGCATTTTTTTAAGCAGTCAGAGACTATAATATTGATATGCCTATTATATATGCTGACGACTTCACTGTGCGCGGCGCGCCTCTTCATCTTTCCAAATCCACTACCCAAGACAGCATAATTGAGGATTATTTACATCCCCAGTCTTGGCGGCATGAAGTTGTTGCGAAAGCATTTCTCGACTGAATATTTAAACATCGATTAATTCAAATTACATTCGGACACGAAGGAAAAAAAGAGAGACAAGAAAAAAAAAGTGAGGCAATATAAAACGATAAAGCCACCTTCGCAGGTTTAAGGAAGGGAAAAAAATAGATAAAAAAACGAAGGATACCTTACGCGGCTGAGAAGCTCATTAGTTGCACGGTTGACTGTGTTTAACGCCGTGTGTTTTTATGTCGTTAAACTCTGCCTTTTGAGTTTCTTAAAACCTTCCTCTGTAGCCTTCAATTAACTTTTTTTTTTTTGCAGAGAGAGAGCTTACGTGTCTGCGAGCACGTGTATATTGGAACCGATTTACTTTGGAGCCTGTGGGAGTGCTCGTTTAAGCGAGCAGACGAGCCCCCTTTTAAGTTTAGTGATCAGCTCACGACGGAACATCGCGGGCCCTTCAGATTTCGCTTCGAGCTTTAATGTTTGATTAGAAACGAAACACGAAGGAAAAACAAAAATAAAAAGACGGTTCACGTCGCAGTTTGTGTCGCTTATAAAAAGCAAACTAAGCATAACAAATCTATAAGACAGAGGAAAAATGTTAATGAAGATGAGAGAAGGAAAAGCGAGATTATTTTTTCTTTGTTCACTTTCGGCGCTTCGAGCATATTGCGCGTAGGTTTAGGTACCCAATAGGGGATAGTTTTACTTGGTGAAAGCTGCCGTCGCACCGAGGACCTTCCCAAGAAAGGCCGCTGCTTTTATCTCTCTAACTACCTTAGGTTTTACTCCCTTTAAAGTCCAGCCGATTGCTCCAGTTTAGCGAGACTATAGGGAACGTCGTCTTGAAGCAGTTCAATATTTAACTAGGCGTTTTTCCAAGACGCTGTACCATCGAAGGGTTAATGCGGCGTATGTCGCATTGAAGCATTGAAGCTAGCTAAACGGTGTGGCGCAGAAACACAGAAAGAAAATATCAGAGCGTGTGTCGCATTGAAGCTATAGATAGTCCTAAGCGGTGTGGCACGAAACACGAAAGAAATACGACTGCAGGAACTTGGACTCTCTCATTTTAGACTGCTCTAACAGTGATTCTTGAATTAAAATAAACGATTACGCCAGCGTCACAAAGGTTGATATGCAGTATAACTCTGCGTGTGATTAAACTAACAGTGAACTGTCAGTCGTCAGATCTCCATGACATTGTTAAACCTGAAGACACCTTTTTTATGATGCTTTACCATCGTTTTTGGAAGGAGTTTGAGGCGCAGATGTTAATGGCTCTAAGTAATTTGAAAGTTTTCATTGGATTTCTAGATACAGGTCATACTGGCTGATAGAGATCATTTGCCGTTGGTGTTTTTGTTTCTATCCGGGTAGCGTATTTAGTGTGCAGTTCAAACGGAATCAAGATAATTAAACACGCAGAAAAATTGGATATAATATTTCTCGACCATATATGCATGCTGATGGCTGAGTATGGTTTCGACCATACTTCGTATGGTGAAACGAACGAAACTATACGAAGTATGGTTTCGTTTGAAGTCTGCATCACTGACAGCTGTCAAGCCTGAGCGTCTAGAAGGCACTGCGATTGCAACAGCTGTCTGGAGCGTTTCACCTTCTGATTTTTTTCTTTAGAGAGAAACGTTGAATTGTTACCGCAAGTCAACGTTTCTTCATTTACCAAGCAGTCATAACCAAGAACTAAAGTGAATTTTTTTCTTTGTTCGAGCAAGCAAAAGAATTCACTGCTTTGTAGCACCACATTCTAGTTCACTAAATGGTTGTCTTTAGTTTGGTCTTTCCATTCTAGATTTTGGCAAGTGACAATAACTGAAGTAGAAGTTTGGGCTAGTTGGTATTTCATGATTAAAGATTAAAACAGCGCAAGGACACGGACGAGAACAAGAAGGTAGACGAACAAGGCGCTGTTCGTCTACCTTCGTTGCTTGTCCGTCCTTGTTCGTCTACCTTCTTGTTCTTGTCCGTGTCCTGGCGCTGTTTTAATCTTTAGACAATAACTTATACGATTGTAATAGCTACTCCAAAACTGTACTTAAGATTGAACAAGAACTATCGATACTTGTGCAAAATTTTACTGAAGATTCATATTTATACTTATAAGCTCCCAGACAAGGAACAAGCGAAGAGAATGAAAAGGCACACAACGACTCGTTGTGCTGTCCCCTTTCTTCCTTCTCTTCGTTTTTCCATTGTCTGGGTGTTTAAAAGTATAAGTATGGTCGTTCACCAGCTAGCCTAGCGCCATTACTTTTAGTTCAGAGCATTCATATCTACGTGCTCCATTTTAAAAATATGCCTATAAACAGGAAATTACCTAAAGAGTGGTGCCCCCACCTCCCTCCCCACACACACACACGCAAACGCGCACGCACACACTAGCACGACACATCACACGCACGCACGGATAAGGCAATCATGAGAAAACCAAAGCGCGCAATTAGGACTCAAACTCGTTTCGAAGTAAAAATGTCACGCGGCAGTGTTCGCCGTATGTTGAAACACTATTGCAACCTAATCAGCGGCTGAAGTGTAAGTAAGACATATCGGATGAACAACACAAAAATAAGAAACGATTTGGCACTCTGGATGCAGAAATGGTGGGTTTACAGAACCATTTCCTGTACCTTGTGTAACGAGACAGCCTTATCACTCAAGTCTCTACTATCGAAAACGAAACGCAGATTCAAGACGTTTTAACAACCGTTCGTGGCCAGACATATTTCCTGTGAGCCTCATTTTCACGCTTTGTATCTTTGCATTAATGCAGAGATGCAATTAATGCACCTTCGCATTAATTGCAATATTATTCACTGACGGTCAGCTAAAGCTAAATAGAACTAGGCGCTATTTTCTGGCGACTCAGGGAGCAAAAAGCACGTGCGTCTGAAACCATAGTCCTCGATGTCTCCCCTGTGGGAAACAGGCAGACGGACGTGACAGATTCCACCATGCCTGTGCCAGCGAAATCAGCTCCATAATGTGTCGTTCCTGCACTAGTAGTCGGCTTAAGTGCCGGATAGAATGGCACGGAAACTGTTCCATCTGGGACCTCCACTCAGGTGTGCCTGTATTCGAAACTAGCGAACGTAGACACGAGAGCAGAGTGCAGTAACACCACCTGCAGAATCTGTGTGGCTCTGCGCCTGATAGCGATGCTTTTTTGGTAACTTTTTGGTAACTTTTCTGTTTTGTGCTATTTATTGGATACTTTTCAGTTTGTGCTTTATTGTGATTTGGCACTTTCTTCTAAAAGTTTAGTTTTAGTCTTCCGCGAAAAAAGAAGAAAGAATGTAATTTTTGGGTCATGACGAAAACAAACATGATCAATATGTGCAACTATTAGGCTCGCAAAAATGGTTACTGATGCATTGCAATGTTCTGCTCCATTTTAGACTTCACTATAGCCAGAAAGAAGTCCTGGAGAAATATTAAAAGCGTGCATAGCAGTACAGAACGACAATGACGTCGAGGACAAGATCGAAAACCTAAGGGACATCGCAGATTTCTACTGAAATCCAGGGCGGCGTTGATTCGAACGAATCCCCATCGACGGCGAGGCATCGGGAGGGTGTGATCCTCTTTTCGACAGGCTTCCCGCTTTTGCGTCTGCTATTAGATCACGGCTCTGAAGTGAGGCATTGAGGCGACATGGAGCGCGCTGCCGCGCCCACTAACGAGACACACTTTTGCGCTCTGTTCCGTCCCAGAGATAACCGACGGTCCTCGAGTGACAAGTGTGAGAGAGACGAGCGGTCTGGCAGCAGCCACTTGGGCGCTGCCGGTCGTCTCGCCGTCTCTCCGATCGAGCCCCGGCGTTCGAGCTCGACACAGAGCGGCAGCAACAAGCTCCCCCCCCCCAGCAGCGAGCGTCAGCTCCCCCCGCCCCCCCCCCGGCGGAGCAGCGGGCTGGCCTGGCTGTCCATTCACTGTCACCCTCCCCAAACAAGGGGTCCCACTTCACTTTTTAGCTGTCAATACATCGGAGACCACTCCTAGACGTTGTGTGCCCTGCTCTTGGGACCTCCGGGAGCGCGGCGGCTCCCATTCAGTCCACCCGTCGAATGTCCTTTTTTGTGTTGCGACGGGACCCGAGTATTTTGGCAGGTGCGCTCGCTACTCGCGGCCCCCGAGGCTTCGAGACGCGAGGCGTGCCGCCGTCGCGTTCGAGGCGCGGGAAACGGATTCGGTGTTCGGGATGTCGGAAACCTCCATTCGTGGAATGTCGGAAGGGTGATGTGGGCTTCCACTTCGTCGCGGCTAAACGATCGGGAAGTGGAATTTGCGGTATGGGAATCTGACGAGTCGATGTGCGCGTTCGTCGCAACATCTTTGCCGTGTTGCGTTTTTTTTTTCTTTAGTATATGAGTAACATTACGCAGTAGACAGAAAGAGTTGTCCGGAAAGCCAAAAAAAATAGAAGTAAACTGAAAAGAAAAGTTGAAATACAAAATTCAGAATGTGTAGATTCAAATTGAAGTTTTGCGGTTGTTTCTGAGACCAGTATCAGATTTGGCGTTACGTATAAAACGCAAGTACAATTTCAGTTTGCCTGGGTCATCTTGCGCATGGGTCGATATTAAAAAAAGTTGAATTATGAAAGGGCCGAAGGTCAAAACAGCAAAAGTTGAAACGCAGAAATAGAAAGATGTCGCAAAATCAGATCGCCGCAAACTCAAAATAGAAAAAAAAAATTCCTGATATAATAAAATATTTGTTTATCGCGGAAGTCTGGTACGGTCTTATTAATAGAAACCAGCTCTGTGACAGCGAAAACCTGCATTATAGGCTTTGTGCAGTGTTTTTGTTTTGCCCAAAGAAATGTGCTGTATTGGCGTAGTCTAGCAAATGTCACTCGACTGTATTCTCACCAATAACGACACACTATCGGCAACTATGGCCTCGTCGGTCGTTTGACGCCACAGCCCTTTCCAGTGCCACGAGCTTTTCAAGAACGTTCTACATAGGCAGAAGCTTTAATGAAGATCATTTGATAGAAACGTTAGAACTAGAAAATGAGGTCTGTCATCTTCCTTAAGGTATTTATATTGTATCTACCAATTGCCTCCAGGTGGGCGGCGAGGGCACACAGCGTGCATGGGCTCCCTGCCTTTCCTTGTCACCTGCACGCCTGGTGTGAACTCACTCGAGTGCAATAAAGAACTGAACTCTTTTGAAATATGACGTATTTTAGCCCTATATTTTGAGCATTTCCTCTCTTCGGTGCTACGTTTTGACTAATGAACTTTTTTGGTGTTTTTACTTTTCGGCCTTTTGGGTTTTCGGCAATTTGAGTTTTTCCATTTTTTTAAATTTGTTGTTGAATTTCGGTACACGGATAATTTGGTAGAATGGAGAGATGGGGGGGGGGGCAGTTGGTACATCTCAGGAACAAAAGCGCCAAGGAACACATAGACTGTTTGTCTCCTTTCTTGTCCTTGTTCCCTGGCGCTTTCAGAAGTTACTGTGATAGTTCGGCCTTCTGATGTTCAGCGTTTTAAATGCCTCTGCTCGCGAACACGGGACATTTTGAACAGAAAGCGAGAGAAAGTTAAGTTGCGAGAATGACGGGAAGAGTATTTGAACAGTATAAAGTGAAAAATTGCAAGATAAATCTTTGATTGATTCGACCTATTTTCTCATCAAGCGTAGAAAAATCGCTTTGCACGTATACAACACTGGGGCTCATTTGATAAAGCGTGAATTCTGTCTTTGGCAAAGGGTTCTTGGGTGGCATGACTTTCAGAGGACAAATAGATGAGAGGCGCTTGCCAAGAGAGGCAATTATATTGTCGCCAACTGCAATACCTGTTTGCGTGGATGTCCATGTAAATGGATGAGTAACGACGTTGAAATTATTTCCCTTGGTGCCTTGTCAGCTGACTCTTTATGAGGAACGCCCCAGTGACTATGGATTCGTGAAAATGGAATCTGGCGACCAACTTGCAGTGCAGACTAACGATAATAATCCCTGAAGAATGGGAGCAAGGGGTAGGAAGGACAAACACAAATCTCCAAACATAGCTAGGTGACTGTGCGCGACCGGAAAAGGACTGGTGGCAGCTTTTAAAACCCGTTTGCTCTACTGACGTCTGACTCCTGGTCAGCTCAGTTGGTAGAGCGCTCCACTGAAAATGGAGAGGTCCTTGGTTCGATACCAGGACCAGGCGGATTTTTTCAGTCGCGCACCAGTCACCTAGCTGTGTTTGGAGATTTGTGTTTGTCCTTTGTCCCTCTTGTTCCCCTTCTGCAGGGATTATTATCGTCATTCTTGTCCAGCTCGCTTGCACCTTTGTATAATTGCCTATCATAATTGCAGTGAAGGTTGAGAAAAAGGTGAGAACACTTACACCCAACGGATTGCAAAAACTTCCTCGTAGAAGTAATGACCGCGTTCGAAGGGCTGATTTTTA
Source organism: Ixodes ricinus (assembly GCA_037355805.1). Classification (NCBI taxonomy): domain Eukaryota; kingdom Metazoa; phylum Arthropoda; class Arachnida; order Ixodida; family Ixodidae; genus Ixodes; species Ixodes ricinus. The sequence goes on from JAZHYW010004862.1 coordinate 116,881, forward strand.
TCCTGCGAAAATCGAGCATTTTGTTGGGGAAGTTGGACATTTCAAAATTTGTGTGATCGTCTTTAGTTGTGATGCACCGATTGGGGATGAGTTGGAGCGTGTGTTGCTCTTCGTTTGTAAGAGATAAGCATATAGTCGCAGACTTGCAGCTAAACTCCAAAGGGGTTTGGTACGGTCTGCGTAAGGAGATGATCCAATTACTCATACTTAAGAAGTCAGCTTCACTGTGATGACTCACCGAGATAGCGAGTGTGCCTACTTTCGTATAACGGAAATAACTCCTGGAGAAGGGAACGAAGGGACAAAGGACAAACACAAATCTCCAAACACAGCTATATAAGTCTCACTGAAACCGCGCAGGACAGCCAAAGCTACAGGGAGAGAGTGTATCGCGACCTTTACAAGAGGAGGAAGAGGGAGGAACTGGGAATCGCAGCCCTTCTAGATTCCGTTCCTTCTTTCCCTCCTCTTGAACAGGTTGGCATGAGTAGCTGGCTGTCCTGCGCGGTTTAGTGAGACGGAGTATAGGTGACTGGTGTGCGACACTAGTCACCTAGCTATCCTTCGTTTCAGCTTAGGTCCGAGCGCGGCCGATGTTAGAGCCGAAGGGGCAATCAAACAGCGAAAGAGCACAACGGCATGGCGTGCTTTCTGCAGATGATAGGACCAGCCGGTATTCGACGTCTCTGTGCGTGTTCCTCTGCGTAGTCCTATCAAGCGCGAAGAGCACGCGATGACGTGCACTTTTGCGGTGTTTGATTGGCCCTTCGCCGTACTCGGCCGCGCTCGGACCAGCTAACACAGTATGGACGAAAGTATGCACGACGCCGAAAAACGCGATAAGGCCGATGAGGAGTGGGACTGGAAGCAGTCGAGTCAGCGTTTCGACTGGCGTTGTTCTCGATGCTTCGGCAATCACGGAGCGAGGCGCTGCAAGCTCAAGAACGCAGTTTGTTTCAGCTGCTCGGGCAAGGGGCGCATTTCATTTCTAAAGCGTGCCGAACAAAGAAGAAATCACAAGTGCAGCAAAACATTGATGATGCTGAGCGAGTCCAGCAAAGACAGTGTACGGAGAGTTGTTGAACCTAAGTCAAGTACGTAGCGCCTCCCCGAAATACGTTGTCATCGCATACGTTGCTCTCGCATCGGTCACTACATGCACCATTGCCGTAACCATCGCGTTTTTTCCCCTCAGAATGCTTCCTATAGTATGGTGGCATAGTCAACAGTTTCGTTGTCTGGTATTTCTTTTACATATGTGGTCATTAGAGCCAGAAACTGGCATTGGAGATATTTTTTAATGTAAAAACTAAAAAGCTAATTTAGTTAGCTAATTAGATTTATGCCTCGTGAGGTGTCGGAGACGTGAGCTCAATGTGTTGAGAGGGAGAACTGCCTCGGTGAATGGACCGTCCACTGCAGGAGTCGTACACATGCACGAGGTGTGGGAACACGCACACGTTCTATATGTTTAAACCTTCGTAGCAGATACTGTGCACAGTCGTAAATTATGTGCGACAGCAACAGCTTTCAAAAACAGTTATCGATGCATTCCACAACTAACAAAAAGCTAAGTGGAAAAAAAAACAACGTAAATGAACTAAACTAGAAGGCAACCTCGATATCACACAACCTCCAGTGACGTTTATGTTTAATGTCGTGTGAAATAAATGCGCGGTATATATTTTCCTTCGCATCATACGATGTGGCCAAAACAGGTGATCTGTTCAAAACAGCACTGTATCGACTAGCCCGGTGTTCTACCTCCGTTTACTTATTTCTTATTCAAATGTATAACCGGGTCTCGTCCCTTTCGTCCAACGCCCTCCGATAATTTGCGAGAATTCTCGCTGGGTGGCCGTGCAGGAAAGCCATTGCCCAGGGCCGTAACGGGCACTCTCTCGCCTCGGCGTGTGCGGGGTCCTCGTCTGCAGTCGAATCTATCAATGAATACCTCCGTACGCATCAGATATCAACTAGAATACACAACTTCTTCGAATCCCAAGGCGCTGCCAGGTAGTACGTTACAGCCCAGAGGGCCTAACCGGATCCGGTAATGAAACAGAGCCGTTGACTACTCGTCCGCTCCGCAGCCTCGCGTAATAAACGAGGCTACGTGAGCCGAATTCCGCGTTCCATCTTGCGACTGTCTCGTCGCAGAACTGGTTGAGTGTTTATCTCCCGGACCGGGGGACCACCTGCGAGGGGAGGGATGCGCGCGCCCTAAGTGGCCGCGAGGGCACGTCGACTCCCTGTCCGTCTCTCGACCCGGGCCTCAGCCGTGGCAGGCATCCTGTCAGGTGGCCGAGATATATCATTGGGCGACGAAAGACGCGCAATTTGGGCATGATCGATGGTGGGGCCCTCGCCGCTCCACTCGCCCCGCCGGATTCTTTCTTCCTGGACTGAACCCCCCGATTTTCGCGGTTCTTGTCGGCGCGAACCGACGAAGTCGCCGGCTCGCCGAAAGTGCGCGTGGGACCGGCGCAAAATGCCCGGCAGATTGCGCCAGCTCGGAATTGGTGCGTTGTGGTGGCCACGTCTTTGCGGAAGGTCGAAGGGCGCGTTCGCACGCGCTTGCACTGCGGCCGCTCCCCGCGGAAGGACAAAGGGATACACGACAACGACGGTTGATTTGGACTTCGCCAGAGTATCATCGTGAGTGGATAACCGAGAGGGGACAATGCACAGACGTGCGCGGGGCGTAATTGTTCATTGTGTATTGTCTCTCCCGGACTGTCTTTCTTTCTCTCTCGTTGGCGTATTTCTGTGTGTGTGTGCGCGCGCGTCGGTTTGGAGCAGCTTACCGCAGCGCGATGGTGTGTTAGTTGTTGTTGGACACGGAGAGAGTAATTATGTGGGTGTCGTTTGAAGAGCCATTCATCACCGTCTCCAAATTGCTGCTGATTATCGCGTAGTCGTTGACGTGGAGTGGCGACTTTTGTTTCTCTTCGAGCAATGAGACTGAACATGCGGTCTGACTTGTATGCGATTGTTTTCTTCGGTACTTATATTGGGGTCTGATTTATTTGTGCAGCGCCTTTTTTGTTGTCTTTGTTGCTTTTTTATACGTGTTTTCCTTGAGGTCCACATTAAAATGAAAATAGACATTGCCGACGTTTTTTGTTTTGTTTGTTTTCGTCTTGTTGTTTAGTTTATAAGAGAAGGAAGTAAAAGAGCCAGTGTTGATCTTAGTTCAATATTTTGTAGTTTTTGATGCGAGCTCGCATTAACGCTGCGCAAGCGTTTTCAAATTGTTGACCTAGATGCAGGGGTGTCCGAACCCCGGCTCGCGGAAGTCTTCCGACAGGCCCGCAGCTGGCCGCAGTCCTTCCCATGAAGCTTCACCTGTGCGCCTAAATAAGTGGCGCCGCGACGCGCTCCAACTGCGTAAACGAAGACACGAGAAATAACTAGAGAAACTGCATCGTAACGCGGGTCCTCTCGCCATATTATTTATTGAACATTGTCATCACCTTCATCAACATTCTTGTTCCCCTGCTTCGCGTCTGTTTAGCTATGTTAAATTGCCTTTGCATTACCATGTACATTGTGCTTAGACTCATCTGTCATAACTCTTGCATATTGACAGCATTAGTCTTATTACTCTCCTAAGTCTTTTCCACTGCTCGAATGCGCTAGATTTCCGTGCGCTTTGAATTGTGCCTCGGGAGTTTCCTTGGCCACAACTGTCGTGTAATGTCATAGTTGGCTAGATATTAAATTTCAGGTTGAAGTATATATATATATATATATGGTTCCACATTAGGTGTTTTTTTAATACTCACTGTAACAATAATTTTTGTGTTTGAATGCTTATTTAGTTTTATTTATTTAGTTTTTTCTCGTTTATAATTTCTATTTATTTCCGGGCCTCGAGAGTGCGACAGATACCTAATCCGGCCCCTTATCCACAATGTTTGGAGACCCCTGATGTAGATGCTCAAAGAGCGTATTGGAGTAGCAAAACTAACCTTTATGGCGACGTGGGCACTCTTCACGCCATATAGCTTGTTCAGCGCATGCCGCACCTGGCCGCCTTGCTGCAGACATTCGCTCAGTGAAATGTGACTGCCCTCATAGACTCAGGAATGTAGAATGCGGTGGGTTTCAATAAAAAGTATGAATTCAAGTTAGCACCTTAGTCTCCAGCTAGTCACACTTGATCACAGTTGAAAACGGTATTGTTTCTGCTTTTCTAATAAGTGGACCAAGTAGGCAGGTCTGCATGTAGGAAAGACGATGGAACTCAACTATCGAGACTTACTCGTCAAACGCTCTTTAGGCAAAACCATACGCGATATTAAAGGGGTCATGAAAAGAAAATATATCTACCTGTTCTTCATTTTTTTTTACAGTCATTAAACTTGGAAGATGTTGATTCATAAGTATTATGGCGAAATATTACGTCTGCATTTTATAAACCGCGTTTGAAATTCGTGTTTTTTAGCCTGTCTGAAACGACCATACGACACACTTGGGCAGCATGAGCAGCAAAACGTCACGGTAGCTATGTGAAGAAGTTAAATAGATATTCAACGTTATTTAATCTTCGTATGATTAATTGAAAATTATCAAAATAATTAGGATCTTATTGGTGTTCCTGTATTAGTTGTACGACACTATGTCATGTGATTGCGATATATTTTCGGTTTCAAACACATCAGTTGAAGAAGAAGACGAAGACTGGAGCCATTATACGAACGGATTCTGCCAAGGTATGAACCCGGTGCTACAGTGCTCGTAAAACTTAAAAGTCGGTTTATCTAAAAGACTTATCTGAAGTTGGTGATCCTTTTTGTTCTCCATCAACGAGCGCATTTAAATGCGCAACAACTTCTGGGTCTTCTCTCGTTCGGTAACCGTGCTAACCATGCTGCTGTTCGTGTCGCGGCTTGCATTCTTTGCAGAAAGTGGTCCTTTTTCTGCGAGCGGAACAGCATTTTAGCGGTCGAAGCGAGTTAGCATTCGACGCATTCGTGGCCCGTCACGACTATCATATCCGGACATGGCTGAACTTATACATAGCTTGCAGCGTCGTCATTGCTGGGTATTGACGGTTATTTCTCCTTACTGGTTCCTTCGAGCTACAAATTTTGCGGCGTAAAACTAACACGACGGACCGAACGCTCGTGGTGTATAAAATACTGGCATGGCCGCGGATGACGACTCATGCAAGCTATGTATTGAAGTTGCAAACGGTTCCTTCAAGATCTCCTCTGTAGCAGGGCATTCGGTATAGCGCAAGCAGCATACGGTACGTCGGGCCTCGGCGTACGTCTCGAAACATAAAAGCCGACCTCGGTGCAATGGGCGACGCTTGAACTCAAAGAGGTCGACAATCATCTGAGCAAAATATAAGACGTTGGATGTCACCCGTTGTCTTGAATGCGTTACGCCATCATGGCGCCGCAATTGAAGTGATATCTGACGCTCTGACTTCGCTCATCAGGTCCGGTCTACGTCGCCATCTTGTGGAGGCAACGGATATGTTCTATTGGTAACGACTCACTCATCGTGACGTATTCGAAGAACTGATGTGGGAAGGTCTCCAGGAAACAGCAATTATCTGTTTTACCTTAGATAAATCTGGACCATCCAATAAATGTACGTCGGTTATTTAATGAAGGACCAGGAATCAGAATAAGCTTGTTCAAAAGAGTTTCACCACCCCTTTACTATTAGCTACAGGGACAGCTTTAACAACGCAAGGTTATCGCGGAGGCCACGTTTCCACTCGAATTCACAGACGCGCGCCAAATCACCGCTGTCGAAAGACAGTGAGTTCCGATTACACTGTCCCAACCCTTACCAGTCAAAGCTTAGAACGCAATCGAGTCATAAAAAAAGGGCTACAAAAACTTGGTTTAAGCTCCCCTACCGCTTCCCCTTCCTCTTTCTTTGTTTCATCACAAAAACAAACAAACAAACAAAAAAAATCACTGGGGGCCTATTACGACTGTGGGCATTTTCCCCTGTCGAATCCGAGCGCCGAAGCGTTGCGGGCTCCACCGGAGGACAGAAGCGCACACCGAGGCCGCGATCCGGGCCGTTTATAAAGCAACCTCCCCGTGTCTCCGTGTGTCCACGCCGGGGCCCCGTAAAAAAACAGCCTCAACCGCACGGTGTGCGCTCGCCATTAGCGCGCGCTCGTTTTCTTCTCGTTTTCGCATTTCTATAGGTGTGCGCGCGCGCATTCAGGACCCGGTTGTTTGCGCGCAGGCCCGCTGCAATGGTCGCTGGACATGGCCTAATTGTGCCGCATATTTCAAAAGCAGTCGGTGGATGTCAAGAGGAGCAATTTCGGCGTCGTGCCCCGGCGTAGAGCCCGCGGCCGAGTCGGGCTCATGGCACGCCTGCGAGGAGGGGAAGAGAAAGAAAGAGGGAAGTGAGGAGGTTACGGAACATTTATTTGATTCATCGGCACGGTAGCTCTGCCGTGTCCTCGGGCGAGGGTTTGGTCAAAATTGGCTCAACGTGATTGTGAGAACGAACGGTGCGTGTTCCTCTTCGTAGCCCCCCCGTACCCCATGCGTGAGCGGCGCACCGTTGCTTCCTCGGCGATTTCGAGTTGACGTTAATGAATGGAAGTTTCGGAAGCGGGCTTCGCCTTGCGCTTGTTATGGAGTTGTCACCGCCGTGAGCTTAACGTCGGAGTCCGCTTTCATTTGTTATGGTGCTTAGTTTGTGACTCCATTAGGGGAGAGCGGGAAGTGCACTGTTCCGAAAGGCTACCCGCGTTCGGTGCGGTCAACGTGTGGCACTACACGTATAATCGCTCGGATCAAAACTGCACGTCCGTAACTTCGGGGGTCGTTCGCCTACACGGCCGCGAAACGTGTTCGACAGAATTGGACAAGCATCGGGCACACGGCACAATGTGCGAGATTCTCATGACCCGAGCCGAGCCCTTGACTGAGAGATTAAGGTCAGATGAGGCGAGTGATGGACACCCAAACTCTTCTTGTTACGAGAAATATGTGGCGTTGATAGTTCGCTTCCTTCCGTTTGATATCCTGGCGACAATGTACGCTGCCCGTAATCTCTGGGTCAGTGGTGCGCCATTGATTGTAAGTTGCCTAGCGCTAAACTCGTCAATGCCTCCACTTTCCCATTTGATCCCTTTAGTGTCTTTTCGAAATGACTGTCTGTTATAGTTCCCTTCCGCCTTCGAATACACGTCGATACATTTCATCTCAACACACGCATGGACAGTTTAATTTTTTTCTCTTTTTTGTAGCAACTGCGGAAAGCAGTTCCAAAGCCCTTCCCGCACACTCCGATATTGTACTCTCTTCAAAAGTCAGCCTTCCTTCGAAAATGTACGTCAAAGAATGAACTCCTCGTGCATTTCTTCGGTCATTGAGCTCTCTCAAACGATCTTGAATAGGACGCGCAAAGATGCCCCGATAGAGATACGCCACGAGCGACTCCCTGTTTCTGTTTCCCTCCTGGATTCCGTTTGTATATTTCGCTTTCCCTTTGAGATTGCAATCTTAGAGAGTCAAGGAGAAGCTGCTGTCACACTTCAGTGATGGCAAAAGTTGCCTTTGTAGCCTCTTTCTTTTGAGTACACGCTTGGTGGGGAAGAAAGCCCTGATTTTTGCACCGCGATCTCGCGGGCGACAAATCCTGGTGGAGTCACGGCACCACACCTGGCGTCGGAGATGGTTATCGCCACGTCAAACTGGGCTCCCCCACCTCGGAAAAAAAAAAAAAGGATGCTTCCAAACGACTTCCATTAACAAGTTGGCTCCTTTATTACCCCCGCGCCGTTCCGTGCTCCGTTCAGAAGTGACCCCTAGGTGCGACATATACGCCTCCAAAGGGTGGGCGCTCCTGCGTGTATGGTATCGCTAGATCTACACAACTCCGGAAAACGGTTTCTTCATTTTTCTTTTCGTTCTTTTTGTCGGGGCTGAAACGTCGGGCATCATCCTTCATTGTGTTTTCCGCCTCGCTCGCATTCTGAAGTCAAGAGTCATCTCGCCCTACGTTTGTCGAGTGCGACAAAGTGTAAGGCGAGAACTGTTTAGGGCCATCACAATGGTCAGGGGAGGCTTCGGCAACCTGGGTGGGAGGAATCGGTGCTTTCGATGCCGCCGCTAGGTGGGGCCATTCCAGGGAGCGGCGCCGAGGCCGAGTAGCGAACCTCTCGGCCCGCTTTGAAGCGCACGCGCACGGTGATTTATCTACGCCTGCCTAAATGGCAAAGTGCGTCGCCGTTGCCGCGTACGTGCCCTATATTGGAGCGAGAGAGTGAACGAGTTTTGCATCGATGGTTTTATGGTCCAGGAAGGGAGAGCTTTCGCGTCATTGCATTCCTTTGTATGCGCTTACTTTCATTTTTGTTTCTTTCACTTTCTGAAGGAGGCTTGTCATTTGGTGTTGTTCTTCGTTAAATCATGACCTGTGGGCAACGGGCAGTGTACCTCGATCCTCCCGTAGCTCGTTTTGGAAGCGTGTTTGGTTTCATTTGGTTTGTAATTAAACCCGAAGGCGCGTGTCGTTCCTTCCTTAATGCTGCAACTTTAATTGACGGAAATTATGGGTGTCAACGAAAGTAAAAGCAGATAGCTTGGTTCGTGCTTTATGGCTAAATTATCACGGGGAGAGCTGCGCTTTCAGATTTACCTGTTAGCGAGCTCGTGTAATATGTTCGGTTTGTATAAGGATTTTATATATAAAGCATTTCTAGTTGACACATTTGCGGTACTTTAAAATGCATAAAAATCATCTTATAATTTCATTTTTTAACGCATATTTAGAATTTTAGGTCACGCGAAAAGAGTCCAGATTAAATTTTAATTTATTGTGAACGTTTTTCCAAGTACATCTCACTTTTATCTTACGTCGTGTCCGAAACTTCTTAAAAGTGACAAGCGGGAAATTTTTGGGAGATGGCCAATATTTAACTCCCCCCCCCCCTTCCCCCGTTCAAGAAATAAAAAATATATATAGCGAGAGAAAGAAAATAAAATGGCTACTCTTAAAGATTGGACACCGGGTGCACGATGCTTGCAGGTTTTTTAAAAATACTAATGAGAAGGAAACAGTCGATTACGTGCAGCAGCCGAACATGTTTCACAAAAAAAGAACTGTCAACAATATCGCACGACACAGTTTTAATAAAATCACTCTCAAGGATAGAACTCGGACAGAATAGCGCTAGAGGACAGGGCGGTCTCCTTATTCTAGTTTGTGGAGGCTGCATGCCGTCTATACGTGCCTTTGTCCTGCTGTCATACAGAATGCCCGAAATTGGATCAATTTCGTTTTATTGATTCATTTCATGCTATCCTCAAACAACTTGTACGCCATAAGCCACCAATGACTGTTCATTGGTGATCCGGTGTACGAGCAAAGGCAGAGTTAAGCCAGCGGACGAGCGGCAAATGGATAACAGTATTCGGCCAATATGCGCCTCTTCTGAAAATGGCTCGCGGCGGCGTCAAGCATTCGCCTCACACCCCGAGCGAACAACGGAGAAGAAAAGAACACGCCATTCTACGAACACACCCTAAACAGGGCGCCAAACGACGCCAAATGGCGCGTGATTGTGTCCTTTAACGTGCATACTGAACGTTTCGTTTGTCATGATATATCGATGGCCAGCGTGGCGGGTGGCTAAGAGGCGAGCCCATTTGGTGGCAACACGAAAGGGCCAAGATAAATGATGCCATATCGCGGGGTCAGGGCTTGGACATCCAATACGAACGTGGAGGCTCGTCTTGTTCCGGATTAGAGCATGGCCACTCCGAAATTAACCGGAGCAAGGTGTCAGCTGCTTTCTGCTTCCTGCTTCCTCACTCTCTCTCTCTCTCTCTCGTTTTCCCTGGACATGCTTCTCATTTCGTTTTTGTTTATCTCGTATGCCGAAGGATAGCTAATTACCTCCTGAAATAAGGTTGCGATGATTAGGTTGTCTCCATTTTGTTTATTTTCGGAGTCACGCTTGTGGTATATAATGCTCCCGCTTACACGCGATTCTGCGTGAAGTGGATAAAGGAGGGCATAATTTTCAAATCGTTGTCGTTGCATAGTATCCTTTCTTTTCGAATCGAGACTGTGCCTGCGTTTTGTTTCACATAAGGTCCACACTTCCTAGGAATAAGCGCACGAAATCGTGTTATACAGATCGATTGCATCAATAGAATGTTCTTTCGATTCAACTTTTTATTGACGCCAGGGGCTATGCTTAATAGTATGGACGCACAGCTTTGTTCTCGCGGAATCATACAGCTGAGAAAGATCATGAATCGGCACTACCGATGCAGAAATGAGTGAAGGCACGGGGACAACGCTTGGTTGTGAAGTCGTAGCTATGGACGCTCGTTCGCTCGCGTACCTTGAGCGCCATATTCAAAGTTTCCTGAGTATGGGAAAGAGCAGAAATGCTTGGCTTGGGAATGGCAGTCTTCCGCAGTTTTCACTTCGCATCCAAAGACTTTGCTATGCTGTAAGCTTAAATAAAACAAAGCGCAGTATGTCCTTTCACCGCAGTGCGCGTTGTGGGCGAATCATTGCAGTGAATCGTGGCTGCAAGATTTCACTAGGCCACCCGTGCTTCGATTCACAGCGTAACTATTCTTCGTTCAACCTTAGCACGGAGAACTATGAAGGCTATGGACACGATGTCAAAGTCATGGACGGCACTCATTATGCCGGCAAACCTCCATATATATTTCCCTGTGTTAGCCTGCCGCTAGCCTTCCATGCTATCAACAATCAGTAGTGTATATAGTCTGCCTAGTCGTCACCAGCTGTGTGAGATTCGCACCAGGCACATGCGAATTCGTAGACAAACAAAACAAAGTGAAAGCTCGGATGGTTAGTAATCCACCAGGCTAAAGAAAAAGCGGGAAAACACTGTGACACGTGAAGGCCCAAAAAGTACTCCACAAAACGAAGCGTTTCACACACACACAAAAAAAAAATAGGTGGTCACAATATTGACTGCACTACATGTAGCCGTAGCTTCGGCATCTCTCGCGAAATAAAATATATCCTAGTCAACACGCCGTTGCACTTCTCGCAACCTCGTCACCTGGTCAACATCAACGCTGTAACGTTGCAAATTCCAGGCAACTGATTCTCGGGTTCAAAACTTCTCGCTATTCCTCCGACTGCCGTCTGCTGGACTGAGGCCACCGTGGACACGCTTCTTCTGCGTCGGAGAGGGGAGGCCGCCCTATAGTCGTCAAAGTTGGCACGGTTATGTGTGCGTCCCCGCTACGCGAGGGGTCACTCGGCTCATCTATTAAGTGCAACGCGGGTGACGTGGTGATCCATAAGCGAGTGACGGCTGATTGCGGCCAGGTCAGGCACGGTCGGTAGAGTCCCTAATGTGGTGGCCACTGGGTGATTTACAGCGTCCCCGACGCCGTGATGTACGACGCTATATGGGGATATAAACGCAACACGGGCGGCGACCGGGGATGCAACCCTACCGGGTCTAGGGACTCCCCGTGCCGAGAGGAACCGCCGGGGAGGACAGATTTTCTTCTCCCCCCCGCGCCCCCCGCCGCGTGTTAGCCATGCCCGCGGCCACCGAGATGGCAGGTCTGGGTGTCGCCTCGTTAATGTAGCCCTGATTTGTTTCGCTGATTTGGACACCGCGGAACGGACACCCGATAGCGATATGAGGGCCCTGCCTATAGATAACAGATTCTAGTGACAAAAACGACATTTTGTTTTTTCATCAAAACTAGAACAGAATTTATTTAAAATATATAACTGCCTTGTTTTAAGCATTTCTACGCAGTAAAATTTACTACACGTTTAAACTTTAAAGCGTGACAAGAAACTGTATATTTCCCTTTATCAAACGATCGGTAAAAAAAAAAAATAAGGTCGGTGCATATATGTGTATTATGCTGCATACATTTCCGTAGAACTACGCGTGGGTGGCACAAGCAATACGAGGGGGGGGGGGGTACAAGAGAGGTCGTGCCTTGTCCACTCGTCCCATATGTTGTTTGTGGCAGCTGGAGATACGTCGACGGGCTCGTGCCGCATGACGATGGCGAGTGCGCAAGCAGTGAATGCCCGTGGCTCGGAGTCGCGTAGAAGCAATTTTGCAGCCCTCCCCTCCCCCCCCCCCCCTCCCTTCCCCGCGCAGTAATTACCGAGTCGCATATGCAGAATTGCATGCGAAGTCGACAGAGAAAACCTGGGCGCGCTCTTGGGTCATTTAAAACACACAATACGAAGTTTTTTTTTTTTTTTTTTGTGGGGGGGGGGGGGAAGCAGGAGCAGACACGAATGAAAGGAGCCGACGGCCGCCTCCGTGCAATACCTTCTAGAAAGTAGGACTGGGTGTCGATTAAAATTTTAACCCGATTAATCGCCACCCTTTAATCGATTAATTAATCGATTAATCGGTTTCATTAATTTCTATGCAAAATAGTGGGGAAAAAAGTCAAAATTGCTTTTTGTTTTTGTTTCTGCTGAATACATGTGATAGACTGCCAAATGTGCAATATCAGTTTTTGAACCAACCTTGATGTGTAGTTAAGAACAGTCAAAAGACACCCAGACCCGCAAATTATTTCTTCAGCCGCAGAGGCAAGGCGGTTCGTTGATATTTTCCGGAAATAGCGAACTTCTTTTGGTTGTTCCCGATAGTCTCTGCTGCGCTAAACGGACACCCGCACGGCGATTGAAGTGGCCGAGGCACGCGTAACCTTCTCCACTTGTTTGGAGTTACAAATCTCGCCCCTACAGTTTACTTTAGGTCAAAATTTCACCTAAAGTTTGCTTTAATTAGGGAGTTTTAGTCGATCGTTTTCAAAAGCCCGCTACGGCTATGGGCGCGAACTTCAGAGCATGCATCGAAGTTGCAGCGCGAGCTCCCGCTACATGTAGCGTGGCCTAAAAACACAATCTACTAGAACCCTCTAATCAGGTGTACTCGTCCACACTTGCGTAGTGAAAGCGTGAATTTTTTTTACTTCTTGTGGTTAAAATTAAACCGATTAAATAAATTAATCCCGATTAAAGCATTATTAGATTAATCGGTAGGTTAATCAATTAAGTGCCCAACCCTAATTTTAAGGCCGCAAAAAATAATATAAAAAGTGAGCAATACTGAGAACAAAAAAACAGGGACATGACAAGAACTGCCAATATCTCTATGTCCTGTTTAAAAATACTGATTGTTCATTACAATTTATATGCTATCTATAAAGAACGTGGAATTTTTAAGTAACCCGGACAATGTTGCGATGACTTCATTGGGAACACACGCAGGTCACATCATCACTGGTGGGCACCACAGATTTAGTATGCATAGTCCTAGGTCCGATTTTTCTTGAACACACTCGGCGATTGGTTGTTGGTATGATTTTCTTTTCCAAATGCAGCAGCCAGGTGCCTTGACAAATGATAACCATAAAGTTAATTCTGTAGAATGTCAGCGGACAAACTGACCATGATAGCGCGCGCGGGAAGATGGACGCTGAATACAGATATTCGAGGTAGGAACTTGCCTAGGAAATGTATATCGTATAGTTTTCCCTCGTGCGGTTTCGTGAGTGTAGGAGCGTAGTTCATATCATTTCACGCTGTTCGAGTCTTTCTAATACTTAAATCATTGCCGTGAGCAGAACCACCCTAAAATTGAGGAAATACTGAGCATTTACAGATATGTATACATGCCTCGATTCGGTGAATTTACAAAAATTATATTTTGTGCCTAAAATATTGGGGATAATTTTTATGGTTTTTGGTAAAACTAGAAGCACTACAGACCGCAACCGCGCAAACATCTCATCCAAGTCACCAGGGTAAGTAACCATTTGGAGTTCCAGATGTGTATTGTGAAAGAATTTGACAGCGCACGTATCAGCTGTCCGAAGACATGTGCATTATTACGCAATTAAATGCAAAGGTGCAAGCGAGCTGGACAAGAATGACGAAAATAATCCCTGGAGAAAAGGAACAAGAGGGACAAAAGATTTTGTTGGTATAGCTCTCCACTGCAAATGGAGAGGTCCCGAATTCGATACCCGGACCAGGCGGATTTTTTCGGTCGCGCATCAGTCACCTAGTTGTTGTTAGGAGATTTGTGTTTGTCCTTTGTCCCTCTTGTTCCCCTTCTGCAGGGATTATTTTCAACATATGCATATTTACCATGCACGTTTGCGGTCCCGAATTTGACATGCACGTTTTGCGGTCCCGAAAAAAGCAGCTTTTCTTCATATTAAATCACTCAAACATTCAGGTAATGGCGCTAATTATTCATTGAGACTCATCGCGTATTTTGTAAACTTTCAAATATTTCTGACACATGTACACATGCAAACGTCGTTTTTTTTTCTCGCATAACTTAGCATATGTTTTTAAGTCTATTAGCATGTTGCAATATGCTTATCTATAGGCACTAAGAAGGTGGTAAATTTTGATGATCGTGAGTACTCACTCACATCAACATAATAAAAGAAGAGCCCTGATGCCGCTTTCGAGGTAAGTGTTTGGCGCAGTTTGCTTCTCGGTGTTTGGAGATTCCGCGTCTGAATACTACGAACGACTTAATCTTCCCGAGGACCTAATTTCTGGCGATCGCGTATATTAGGCTTACACTGAAAAGCGAAATTCGTCTCCCTAAAAATATTCTCTAAACTCACACATCCTTGCAAAATACCAAGCCCCGAAAATAAAGTTGTCTACAATATTTAACGACTGGAAAGCTCCAACGAGACAAAGGTTTAATTTTGGACATTGATACCCAATTCACGCGATCATAAAGGTACCTTTAGCTAAGGGACCTTATTGTCGGCGGCGAATCAGTTCGCGATCCTCCGCGCGTGGCATGTGCTCGCGACCCAAGAGCACGGGCTGATTCGCCGATAGCAAGGGGACCTATGTTAAAAGGTGCCTTTATGTTGACCGTGTAATGGGGTACCAGACTCCTTGGATATTTAGGCCCGTTGGACATTGAGATCTAGTTGGCCCTTCTGTCTCTTTGGATATTCAAACTCGTTGGACATTCCGACGCGATTTAATCGCCCGTCTCGATGGATATTCCGCCTCGCCTGTCAGGTGACCTTCAGTGGATGTTCAAATTCGTTGGATATTCGGTTTCGTCGGACATTCAGTCCAGAAGCGGAGGAAGAAAAATGCTGCTCGTGCGGTAACAAGGTACGTTGTGGTAGGAAGCACCGAGACACATGCAACTGCATTCCGCCGGGACGTCATATTTTTTGGGGAAAAAGAACCTTTTTACACTCGGCTGATGATTTGGTGCGCAACGCTCCGCTGCATGGCCTTTGTAATCAATGTTATTTTTTTTACTACGGGTTTACGTTTTTGAAGCGATAGATTGTGGGGTCAATGAGGCACGGGCCAGCGTAAGAAGGTCGGTGCGAGGTTGTCGCCGCACGTGCAGAAATGTGCAGAGTAGAGAGCGCGCACCCCGTTGTACGGGGGGGGGGGGGGCGTGAAGGCGGGAGGGCGGCCTCCCTCGTGGCGCGTTCGAGTGGCACGAGGCCGGCACGCGACTCGCACCACAATGGACGCCCTCATTAGGCGCGCATTCTCTGGAAATGGGGAGAGAACGGGAGAAGCACCCAGATTTCTCTGTTCCCTTTTAATTTTACGTGGGAAATGTGGCTGCTTTACGATTATTTCACGACCGGGTCTGCCGCTCCGGTGGTTCTTTTTATTGCGATTACATTTTTCTAGTACTTTTCGCGTTAAATCCGGATTCGCTCTTTGTTGTCGCGGTCGTCGGGCATGGGTTCCATCTTTTTTTTTATACGCAGGGTGAAATCTTCGGCGAAATTTCCGCCGAGTTGTACTTTCCTGTGCTACTGGTGTAAGAGGGGCGTCTCCCCACGTTGGAGTGCAGAGTGCTGTACTGAGTGATTGCTGTCTAATGCGCCATGTTTCTTTTCCTTTTTCCTCCCGCGCCTTTAAAAAAAAATACTTTGATCCTATTTTTTTGATTTTTTGATTCTCCATTTTAACAGTTGCAAGATTTTATAGCAAAGTATTTCCTATCTCCTTTATATGTTTCTAGAACTGCATTCAATGAGTGTCTGGTTTCTAATATGAGTCACTCTCTTCGCATCGTTTTGGTTGTCTTCTCGAATTCTTGTATAGAGATCATACCTAATCTCTGCAGCCTTCTTGCGTGCTAAAAGCAGTTATTGAGGGGTCATTGTCGAGCATTAAATATGATTCGCTCCTCCCTTGAAGGAAAAATTTCTGGTGACACACATCACATCTACAAGTAAGAAGCAATTAAGTGACCGTTTGACAAGTAACCCAATCCTGGAACTTCGTGTTTGAAATATTTTTAAGACGAAATAATTATTTGGGAAAACACTGAAAAGACGACACTAAGTGTTTTTGGCGTTGTGTGGAACTAAAATCGATCTTGCAAGATTGAAACGTAGAACCCACAAATATTACCTATCCTGAGAGTTTAGCACTTTTACCTACTGAATATCAATTCGTTGTTGTCGTCTTGCAGAATCGAGGTCTTTGCAGAAAGTTTACAGTATTTGTTTTGCCGGCTCCACCCCAGGTGTTGTACACCTGTGTTAAGTCACAATCCAATGTGAAGCCCCGTACATATAGTCGCTTTTTCTTGTTGCGGAGGCTGGCGTTTTATTTCCTACTACATTTATTTGGCGGAGATGCTGAATTAATCTCAGATCCGACTCTACAGAAGACTTTGGACGCCCAAAATGAAATTAGGGTTTAAGTAAATATCATTCAAATCAATCAAATTGCACAAGGTGCCACTCTATAGGCGACCTAAAGACACGACTTTTATCTTTAAAAACTTGGGGGGAAACTCTTAAAATCTAGAGGCAATCGTGACAGAGTACAAAAAGAGCTGCGAAAACCAACAGAATGTCAAGCAGTTCCTCGTGTCAAAGATTGATGACCTTGAGAATCGCAGTAGGTGGTATAATCTTTTATTTTACAGTGTAATGGACGTAAATACTCGCGAATCATGATCGGTATCAAAATCACTTGTTCCGGAACTGTGCGAAACGAAGCTTGGCGTAACACAGATAACAATGGAGAGAGCTCATTGAATAGGAAAATTTCGGCCAGACAGAAATCAACCCTTGATTGCAAGCTTTGCGTCATTTAAAGAGAACCAGGCCGTCCTAGGAAACGCCAAGAAATTGAAAGGGTTCGGTATCAGTATATCTGAAGATTTGTCTGAAGCGATACAGAACAAAAAGATGGCATTTGTAGGATTTTGCCAGAGTCATAGGAATGACGATACGTGCGTTAACCTGAGGAATGACGCTTTTTATCTTAAGGACCTAAAGTATATTTATGATGACGACATCAGCCAGGTAGTGCAGTTCAAGTGACCATGCCATGACTCATCCACTACCGTCACCTTTCTTGTATTTAATTGTCGTAGCATTAAATATAAGATTGTTGTTTCTATCCTCATAGATACAGTTAAACCGTCGGTTGTTTTCGGTGCAGAAGTATGGCTGGCTGAAAAGGTAAGAGATCGTGAGGTGTTTCCTGATCACTTTATATACTACAAGAAAGATAGAAATAGTCATTGCGGAGGTGTGTTTATCCTCCTAGATTAGCGTATTTTTTTGAGTAAAATTGAAGTTGTTAAGGGCTAGTGCGAAGCGGTATGGTGCAAGTTGACACTTCGCAATGGCAAAACCCTCTCGGTATGTTCGTTTTACCGGTCGCCCGCAAGTTCTGTTTGATGTATTATCAAAATTATCAGTGATGGCGGAAACAATTAAAATCTCATAGTATGATTATAGGAGGCGATTTCAATTTTCCCTGTATAAACTGGCACGAGCAAAAAGTATTTTCTGGGGCAATACGTGGAATAAGTGTAGTAATGGCAAATTTCGTTAATTTGTTCGCACTGACTCAAACTGTGTTAGAACCGACTAGAGAGGGTCATGTTCTTGACCTTCTTCTTACCAATAGATCAGATCTGGTAAAGTCTACTTTAGTAATGCCGGAATGTGGTGTTCTACGGTGCTGTCCTTCGTGAAATAAATTTGGAGCATGTCAAAATGTGTGATAGTGGAAGTCGACGTATATATTTATATGATTACAAAAAAACTAACATTCTTGAAATCAATGCGGCACTTAATGCATATTTTGTGCTTTGAAGCACTCCTATCACCTTAACTGAATTCCGGGTACTTCTTAAGAGAAAGGTTTTGGAATTTCAAGATCGCTTTGTCCCGTCGTGAATTTTGACAAAAAGACGTAATAAAAGTAAGCCATGGTTTACAAAACAACCACGAAAGTTGATAGAGCGAAAACAAAGAATCTATCGCGCTTTTACAAGCAATCCGTCAGCTGAAAATATCGGAAAACGGAAAGTTATAACCAGTGAGCAGAACATCAAAATAGCAAACGCAAAATCTATTTTCGTTCAGTCATTTCAGTCTTAAATCGAAGAGAACCCTAACGATATTTGGAAATGCGCAAAAAGAGATGCGGAAAAAGAAAAAAAACAAAACGCACATCTCGAGTTCGAAGTTGAGAACTCTGTTTGTATACGGATCGCAGTAACCTCTATGTCAAAATAAGTAAGCAGGAAAGCCCTTGAAGAATTAATTCGCTGTTCCTTGACAAGGTATATTTTCTCACGGGTGTGGCATATCAGCGAAGAGCGCTATTAAAGAAAACGATATTGCATAATACTGCGATCAATGAAAAGAAAAGGAAAAAAAAGCTACGATTGGGCAAATATCAGTCGCAATAAAAACTGTCTCAAGGATTGGGCCAAACCTAGAAACGGCTGTCCTTCCATTAACTTGGTTTCCGTGCGGCAAAAAGGGAGACAAATGAATTTCTCCTCTCTCTGTCATGCCGTTCATGTGCAAACAGGAGCGCCAAGCGATCGACCAGTCATTGTTCACAATAGCGTCATAATTGTCGGTCCGGAAACCGGGAAAATGGTTTTCCCGTTTCCTCGCCGTTTTTATTCCCATCCCGACGAAAATCGGCTTCGGTTTTCGCTCTCACTTTATTTTTGTGTGTGTTTTTCTTTAACCGTTTTTGTAGAGCTATTTAATGTCTCGTCTTTGTGCGTCCGTTCTTCTGCTGTCCATCCGCCCACACTACGTGCTTCTCGTGCCCGTTTCCCCATCTTTGCGGCAAAAACGGTTCCCCTGGCATCCGTCCTCCTAGAAAGCGGGAGAGAGGGACAGGGGGGGGGGTGAGGGGAGTCATTTTTCACGCAGCGGAGGGGAGGAGGTCTTCACCGCGATGCCCGTCTGGCAGCATTGAGGAGAAGCCCTCCCGTGCCCCGCCGCTTCCCCCTTAACTCCGAGCATACTCCCTACCACAGTCTATGGCATACGGCCTCGGACGTGCTTTTTCCTCTCCTCCTCTATCTCTCTCTCACGTTGTGTATTGTCTTTGGGGGAAACCCCGTTGCTCTCCACATATGTGGCCCGGCGGTGACGATCTGCCGTCCTGGTATAGAGCGGTGCAAATCGCTGCCTTCCGGGACTCGGCCCCGCGACCGGGCTGAAAGGGGCATTACTCAGCGGCAAACAACAAGCCGAGAAAGAAAACCAACAAGAAGCCCGGGGCATTGTTTCTCACCTCTCCCTCTCTCTACGCGTGGTCACTGAGTCATTCCGGTTAAGGGTTATGGCTCCTGCCTGCCCTCCCCCTTGCCCCGTACACCGCAAGCAAGCACTCCGCACGGATCCGATAGCTAAAGGGTTGCTTTGCGGGGAGGAACAGAATTAAAAGATGGAAACGACCTCGATTTTTTCTCTTTAAAAATTTTTTTTTCGTTTTATGTTTAGGAGGGTTGGGGACGTGGGTGTAATGTCAAAAACAAACGCTCAGCTTCCACCGAACTTTTCTTTAATTTTTTTTTTGCGAATGAGCTTAGGTAATTAATTAGAAATTGTGTTGCTTGTATGTTTATGCAGCCTTGATGCTAGTACTCAACTCAACAGGTGACCTGTTTCTTAGCTGTAGATTAGAAATTTAGCCAGTGCAGTACAACCGCTAACCTGTTTTTTTTTTAACGTGAATCACACAGTAGGGATTGGACGAACGCGTGCCGGTACGAAACTCATCCAGATTGCAACGGGCGGGCGTGGGGATCGAACCCATGACGTTCTGCAGCGCAAGCTTTCGCTCCACGCTCCGAGCTGAGACTAGAACCGTTTGCCCTCTTAGACTCGGATGAAGTGAGGGGAAATCTTCAGGCGGAGGGGCATTTTGATGCTCTCGCACAAATTGCGACCCCGCACTTATTGGAGAGCAAATGATGCGTATTTAGGCAGAAAGTAAATCGCTGCAGTAAATAATTAAATGCACTTAACGGGCAGGCGTCGACGTTTCGGCAGTGGCACTGCCGTCTTCGGCAGTGTTACCATCTTTTTTTTTTTTTTTTTGCGCGCGCCGCAAAATTGAGACCAGGATGTCACTAAACAGTCGCTAGATTCGCCAGGAAGTCGCTAAAATATTCCCTGAATTTCAAAAGCTTATTACACCCTTTTAAAGTAAGTGAACCTCAAATAATCATATCTCAGGTATTTTGAGAGGTTAAACTTACACTGAAAAACAAAACAGCAAGGACGGTTTTTATTTGTAATGTTTTATTTGGGAAACGACTAGGCGGTAAGTACGAAAGTACGAATAAGAAACGGGTACTTGTTAATTTTAACACGGAAATAATGACTGCTTTGTCTTCAAGAACAGTTCAACGGAACAGTCTAGAAGAAGAAGAGTTCTTCCTCGATGGTGACTGCACTCAAGTCACCTAAATATGCCGATGTCAACGGTTCGTTGCCAGCTTTGTAGGCTTCAGCTGTGCCAATTCGCCGAACAACTTCTTCTGGAAGTTCGTAGTCAAAACACGTTTTTGCGTGCCTTTTGAGGCCAGCTCTTATAGTCAGGATGGCATTTTCCATCGCGGGAGCCATCCTTTTGCCGAGCTTCGTCTTCACACCTCTTGCTGTGACACTGTCAGTGAACGACTTCTTTATCACGCCACATAGGTGGTCGGCCGTAACAATGCTACAGTGCTCAGCGACGAAAAGTGCCACTGTACCTTCAGCTTGACTTGATGAAGGCATGACAGCCCTCACAAAGGGGAGCTGAGACTGCGTCGATGACACACACGCCGCGGCGGTTTTGTGTTTCTCTGTCAGCCGGTGCTTCCCGAGATCAGAGTACTTGGTCCCAAGTTCACACCTGCAATATTTGCACTCGGCAACTTTTGTCCCGCATTTCTTGGTCTTGCAAACCAGCCAGTTGCACAGCATAAGATCCTTGAGCCATGTCATCTCTGAATTTCTGGCTGTACTTCACTTTCGGCATCTCAGCATCGAAACGCGAACCGAAGCTTTCGAATCCGAAATGATGCAGCGAGGCTAGCAAATCGGCTGCGCTCTTGGCTGGCGGTAGCAACGTTTGGCGGAGAGCACGTGGGTACGTGGGCGCGGGAGAGATGGTCTGCAGTGTTGACAGTGTGGACATTTTTTTTTAAGCGCGCCGCTAAATTGAGCTTATATCCAAAGCAAACTCGGCTAGAGAAGCAAAAGGGTTTAGCCCGCGAGCATCTCTAAAATTGTTCAAAATAACAAGATTACGGTTGAACACCAAAGTCGCTAAAAAAAGTCGCTAGCCGCTAAATTAAAAAAAAAAATCCGTCGCTAAATGTATAGAAAATCGCTAAATCTAGCGACAAAATCGCTAAAATGGCAACATTGGTCTTCGGGACTGAGCCCATTTGAGAGAGAGAGAGAGAGAGGGAGAAGGGATTTGAGAGAGAGGAAATACTAACGTGGTTGTCACAGCCAGAGACCGGACGGTCATCATTAGTTGGGGGAAGGGGAGGAGGGAATAACATATGATAGAAGGAAAAATCGTAAAAGTTTTGAGAAGGACTTTATCGCGAAGTTTGAGGTCATTTAGTACACGGTAGTGTTGGTAGAGGGCATCAAGCTGCTATCTGGGTCAAAAGGTTGAGTGAGGGGAGTTGTTTGAGGGTCCAGATAACGTTGGGGATGACAGTCAAAAATCCCGAACGCATTTCTTTAATACTGACTGTCCTAAAAAAAAAAAAAAGAAACGAGAGGGGAGCTATAGACCAGTGTCTGCTCTGTTCTATGGGCTCCGCCATGTTTGTTAATGCTGGCGCCATGACACAGTAGGGGGCATGCGCTTTTTGCGAGACTCCGTTTTTTTAGAAACCTTAGCACATATCGTAGTGTAAGAACGCCAGAAATGCTTTGTCACAAAGCTCCATGAGCAACATAGGGCAGAAAATGCCGTAAAAAGCAAAAACAAATTGTTTTATGCGCAGCCCTTTTCTTCACAAGAGCCTGTGTTTGAGATTATTTATTTCCAATTTTATCGCTGGAGGCTAGGATTTCGGACACTGGTCTATATGGGCCCGGGGAATGTGGCAATTAATTTTCCTTGATTTATTTTTACACTTAAATTTGTGAATGATACACGACTGGCGGATATATCGATCCGCTTGAATCTTAAAATCGTTCTGCAGAATAACTATAGATTCGCCGTAAATAAATGTCCTGGTTGGCTGAAGTGTTTTGACACGAGTAGATTGGGTTTGCGTTTTAGATCGTACTTATGGTTATTAAATCCGAAATGAAAAGCAAATTTAGTCTGGTTAATGTATTGTTCTTTACATGCATTACATTCAATTACGTACACGACATTCTCCGAGTCGCAATCGACGTCACTCCTGATTCGATGGGAAAAGTTGGAGTTTAAACTGAGCGCGGTGTCGGTGGTTCCCATTTGACGGCATATCTTACAGAGCCATTTTTGACATGGTTTACATCCTGTGGATATTGGAGAACTGGGTTTGCATAATTTTGCAAGACTCTAGATTATCGCGAATGCTTTGCGGTCTTCTATAAACTACTCTTGGCGCGTCAGATTGTTTTCATTTTATCAGATTGTTGTAGCAAGTGCTGATGTTTTCTTAAAATTCAGTTGATGGCTGGAGGGTTGTTGGTATACTCAAGTGTGAGGTTTACAGGACTGGTCTATTTGTTTTGTGTAGTCTCTTTGGAGAGGACGGCTTTTCGGTCTGTTGCGCGTGCCCCGTTTACTGCATCATTAGCTAAATCGGTAAGATAGTCACGCTTTTTGAACGTCTGTTTTAGTTTGTCTAAATCGTTATCGTTCGAGCAGATTCGGCGGCATCAAAGGGCTTGACTGCAGGGGGGTCTAGAACAATTCGTCGAAAGTCCAGTCGTCGACGGACAATTCGTCGAATGGGGCTATTCGCATTAAGCGAATTCGTCAAACGGGAAACTTGTCGAAGCGGCCCGTTCGCGTAAAAAATATTCGTCGAAAGAAGTACAATAAAGCTGGAGTGATGTGCTTTTGAGCCTAGAAGGAAATATCACCAAGATTCACCGACTTGCAGATGCAAATATGATTACCGACATTGAGAAAAAGAGCGACGATTTACAAACATGAACCTGCTTCCTCGGTGTAGCCCTTTTGTAAATTCGTGACTATATGATGTTGCTAAGAAATTATGCAGGTCAAAAAGAATAATTGCGAGTGAGCCTTTTCTAGTTTCGTTTCCGTACAAATTTTGTCTTTACGACGTTGTAGAAAGAATAATTGCGAAAGCAGGTTTTATTGTTTTCTTGCGATAGCCGTGCCTTCGAGGTTGTTAGCCAATGTAGCCTTGCAGACTTTGCTGACAAATTTAGTACGCCGTGGTTGCTGTACCAACAGCCAGGCGGTGTTGGCTGTGCACGTATTACAAGTGTACATATGACCAAACAGGATCAGAAGATTAGCCCTTCGCTTGGTCTTCCCAAATTCCATGATGATAGAGTCAAGTGAACGTCTTCACGCAGAGCCCGGCTTTTATATTTTGAGTAACCAAAATTTTCACGATTCACAACCGCACCCTTGTAAATTCTGAAAACTGAATTGGTAATATTTCTTTCTTTATTTTTTGGCAAACAGGGTCCCTTTGTTGACCCCCAACGTCCCCGGGTAACTCTAGCACCTATGTGCAACCCTTTTCGATCGTTGGCCCTAGGTCGACGAACGGGCACTTTCGAGCAATTCTCTGTTCTGCGAATTGGCCTAGGGAGAATTGCCCTATTCGACGAATTTTCCTTCTTCGAGTTGTCCGTCGACCAATCGGCTTTCGAGGAATTGGCCGGATTCGACTGTAGGGGATAGCTGGCTTTGAGTGCCGGAATCGTGAACTTTTGAACGAGAGATATTGCTGCGAGTCGGTTGGTTTCCGGTAGGGTGTGGTGCTTAGTGCACCATCAGCGAGCTTTATTGAAACGTCTGAAAAGTTAATAGTGCTATTCGAATGGAAACTAGTGAACTTGATGGTTGGGTGGAAATGATTGAAACTGTCAAGAAAGTTTTCTAGGTCGCTAAGGCTGTGCTGCCAGATCATACATATATCGTCAATGTAGCGTTTGCACACAAAACAATGCCTTTCTGGATTCTAAAAAAACAAAAAAAAACTGTCTTTGAGATCTTCCATGAATATATTTGCATAGTTTGGCGCCATTCTGGGTCCCATTACTGTGCCGTTAATTTGGATATAATAATTGTCATCGAATTTGAAGTGATTGAAGTTTAGAATTAACTCTGAAAGATTTGAGGGCGTTTCCGGATCGACGAGGTTTACTGATTTACGTTCATAGGCTGACACAGTGACCTTGATGCCTTCAGCGTGTGATATATTAGCGTAAAGTGATGATACATCTAGTATCACCAACAGCGCGTTTTGTGGTATATTTATGTGAGAGATGATGTTCAGGAAGTGTCTTTGACGCGCGATGCGAAAGTTTCGGGGAGGTCCTTTATGAGGTAGTCGACAAAGCTAGATATGTTCTGAGTTACGGTGCCGTTGGATGAAACAAGGTTCTGGGGAAGAAGATAAAAGCGTCCTCTTTTGCAATCGGTGGGCGTTCAGAAAGCTAGACGGTACTCGTCTATTTCTCTATTCTTATGTAAGCGCTTTAAGACTCGAGTGATGGTAGCAGCGTGCCTAGTCGTATCGAAAGTTAGTGCGGTGTAAAAATTAATGTGATTTAGTTGGCTCAAGGCTTCAGATTTATACATGAAGATATCTATTATGACAATGGCCCCTCCTTTGTCAGTCGGTTTGATTACAATATCCTTTCTTTGTTCGAGGCTTTCGAGGCTCTTTCTTTCATGTGTTTTCAAGTTACGTTTGGTGGCATTTTGGTTACTGCGTTTACATTGTTTCAATACGTCTCTCTGAACAGCCTGCCCGTACAAGTCTATAGGTTTAAATCTTTGCTGGCGAAGGATGTAAAGTTACCGGGTTGTCTGAATGGGTGAGAGTACGCATTCTCAGAAAAAATGCTTCGGAAGACAAAGACTTCGTGCTAGGTGATGCAAGTCGCGATGTAGTTGATATTCATTTACCGGGCTATTATCGGGGCAGAAGGAAAGTCCCTTTCGTAGTAAGCGGATGTCCGTGTTGGACAGCTCGACGGAAGATAAGTTAACAATTATGTGTTAATTAATGCTAGAGGTGTTGACAAATTCATCGTTCTCATTCTGGAATGGTTAATGCTAACTCCGGCAAAAGGTTTGAGTCTTGCAAGCGCCCCGGTAGCATATCAGCGACAGTTCGATCTTGGTGAAGTTAATAATTATCAAGTCGAGGGTCCTAAAGCGCGTGGTTCACGCTCGATACAGTCGCAATAAAGCTCCATAGTTCGTGTTTATCGCTTGCAGAAAGCTGCGTGCTACTAGACAGGGGTTGCTATTGGTCGGTCAAGGAAGCTTTGTTGGATTTATATTGATCGATTAAGATGTTAACTAAGTCATCGGGTGCTCTCGAGAGTGACGCGTTCCATTGCGACGTGCGCGTAGGGTCGAGGGGAAAAGTTCGAAGTACGGATAACACGAGGGCCTTTGGGGTGAGTCTTGTTGCTACGATAGCGGGGTAGGGTTAAAAGATGGTTCTCGTAGCT
The DNA here is from genome assembly GCA_037355805.1 of Ixodes ricinus. Lineage (NCBI taxonomy): Eukaryota > Metazoa > Arthropoda > Arachnida > Ixodida > Ixodidae > Ixodes > Ixodes ricinus. The sequence goes on from JAZHYW010004862.1 coordinate 142,842, forward strand.
AAGGCGTTTCCCAATTAGTTTCTGACTTAAAAAAAAAATGTTCTCTAGTTATGCATGGGTCGGAGAAAAACAGAGGGGGCATGAAATAGGCTCAGCTGTTGATAGTCAATTGGGTCGCCGAGTACGACGGAGCTGTACGTGACGTGGCTGGCGGGTCCGTGTCTCCGTGTGCTTCAGTCGTGAGGCCTCCTCCAGTGCTGGCCATGTGGACGTTCGGAGCCCGGGTCTCGTGGGGCCTGGGGAGTTGGCTCATGAGGTGCGGGATTAGCACCGGAAGGTTCCCGCTCATGGTGTCCGCTCCCGCGAAGCTTGGGTACAGGCCGTCCGCGTCCAGGATCTGGGACGGCGAGCATGCCCGGAAGTTGTGGCTCTAGAAAAACAAACCACGAGTGGACATGCAAATATCAGTCAAGTTTCGGGTTAAGTGCGCGGCTCGGTCCTTAAGGGCATCCGTAAAATGCCGGGCAGGGAGACGGAGGTGACGGTTGATACAAAGTGGGATGATGTGGTTGCAGACCGCCAACTGGAAGCACGGTCTTGTCTGGAGGTGATTAACTAGGTCGAGGTAGCGCTGGAGTCTCGAAGAAGGCAGTGCCATTGCCGAAACATCGACGCCTGCCCGCTAAGCCCCCTTTCATATTTTCACTAATCTTTTGGAATATATATATATATATATATGTATATAATATATATATTTTAATATATAATAAATTATATTTATTATTATAATTATATTTATATATATATTCGATTCTTTATTTGTGTTCCACGCAAACACTAGAAGATCGGCTGGTTAAAAGCAGGGAGTCTAACCGTTAATCATTCCGGTTCGGTTCGGGTTGGGGTTCAGTAGCTTTGCATCTTGTTCCGGTTCGTTTCTGCTTCCGCGATGCTTTTGAAATAACGGTTCGGTTACCGGTTCCACCAAGCGCAAACCAATTCAAAACAATTCTTAAAAAAGAAAAACACCGACAGCTAACAGTCGTTAAGAAAAAAGGGTGAGTTAAGCACAGCGTCATCTGCATTGAAACAGAATAGGTCATCAGAAGCCGTGTTGCGAAACGAGGACAGCAGAACAAATATATGCTCAATTTGGTTTTGTGATCTTGAATTTTTAACGAAAATACTGTTTTATAAAAATAAAAAAAAAAAACATATACAAGCGCTTGGTACCAAAGTAGACATACTCACATGTGAAGTCAATCACACAGCACGCATAGTGACACCATGACAGTAGCATGCGCCGTACTCACAAATTACCCACAAAAAACAAGTTAGTCGTTAGTTGTAGACAGCAGGAGTTTAGTCTGCCTGAGTATGGCGACATTGTTACCCACTGTAGAGGAGAAATTTAGCCAGTGCAGTATGACTTCTAGGCCTGGGGATTTTAACCAGCACCACGCAGTACTGATACACGACCGCTCGCCGGCGCGATGCTCATCCAGATCGAAGCAGCAAACTACCCACACCGCACGCCCGAACGACTTGCTCGAGCGACTGAGTTGAAAAGGAGAAAGACAGCGAAGGCCTGTCGAAAGATGATTAAACCAAAAATGACATAAAAAAGACAACGGGCGACTTGCTGTTTCTAAAAAAAACGCACACAATTTGTTTTTTTTGTTTTTTCCTAAAGCCGCGTCCCGGGCTTTGGCCAACTGGCGTCCCGGCGACCGGCGCCGCAGTGTCGTGCTCGTCGCGGCTTCGCCTCTTGGCGCTCCCAGATTTCGACACAGCGGTACAAACGCACCGACATCCGTCAACTTTTTGTTTTTATTTTGATATCTATGATCGATTTCTTTTTCCTTAAGGAATATTGCTTCGCAGCAAGGAAACACACACACACACACACACACACACACACACACACACACACACACACACGCACGCGCGCACACGCACACACACACACACACACACACACAGCACGACACGCACACACACGACACACACGCACACACACACACACACACACACACACACACACACACACACACACACACGCACACACACACACACACACACACACACACAACGAATAGCTCTTTGGTCTCTCGGCATAGTCAGGTATAGTAGTGGCGTCATCAGGGAGGGGGGGGTGCTGACCGCCCCGGGTGCAGCGCTCAGTGGGGTGCAGCTGGGCAGTTAAAGGGGAGGGGGTCGTGGCGGGCTTTCGCCCGGTTTCCGCTGACCCTATAGTGACGCCACTGGTCAGGTATACTCCGTTTCACCTTGCGACGTACCGCGCTGGACGCTACAAGCTACACGAGCCAATCCATAGATCGTAGCTTGTCTCGGGACTTCGCACTCCCCGCGTCGCTCCGCCCAACCGGGATGACACGTGACACCTTCCGAGCTATGAATTGGCTCCGGTGGCTCGTAGCGTCTTTTGCGGTCCATCGTAACGTGAAACAAGGTATTGCAGTGTAGGCCTCCAGGCTGACTCGCGTCGCCGATTCATGCTGCACCTAGACGTGAAATATGCTTATTTGTTTCATAATTATGGTCCATGTCGTCGCTTCCATTTGTTTAGTCGAAATTGAGCCGCTGACGCCTCCGTCGCGAATATTTATATACTTCGCGCTACATCCAGCAAGAAGTCGCGGCTCACATTTTATTACTCCAAACCGTTTCAAATGAACCGGTAACCGACACATGAGATTTCTGTTCCGTTCCTGTTCGGGTTCAATGTAAAATGTTTGATTTGAGTTACAGTTTTGTTCCGGTTCAGTTAAAAATAGCAATTTTGCTCCGGTTTTCGGTTCGGGCTCGGTTCGACAGTATGGTTAAAAGCTACCTGCTAATCTCGTATGATCATAACAGCCGCTTTATCGCGTCTCGCGGCGCCAGGAAAAATACCTTATCCGTTTACAACTAATCGAGTTTAGTTGCTTCACGGAGGGCACGCCATTTTCATCCTCGAAGGAGCATAAGCCAGCGAGACAATAAATCTGTCAGTCACCTCCAGGGGAATGCTGCTGATATATACATACTATATGGGACCAGGGGCAGGGGCGGGTTCGATCCCTGCTCCTGGCCCAATTTTTGCCAGATTTCTTTTCTTTCCCTTCCCCCAACTTTCATGCAATAAATTTAATAATCACTCTCTCCTCTTTTCGTTCACAATATTACTATGACTGCATTTGTCAATCTTTCCTCACTCTCAATATTTATATGGTGCAGCCTGTCCCCATGGGGAGGAGTGGGTCCCTAAATACCATGGAAGGCGTGTCCCTTTCTGACATTTGCAAACTGAAATGACGTGCTACGTCATTGCCGCCACTCGGAACTACAATGGGCCTTAAATCAGCAACGGCTGTCGTCTACCCAGGTAAGAAAATTCGAAACTAACAGTACGCAAAGAGCTGGTGAAAAATTGAGTCCCCTGAACCCAGGGGCCGGGATGGTCTATCGCAACCCTCGGTTTCCGGTACTCGAATGGCTGACTTCTCGGGAGCCGTGATAACGGCCTTATATGGCCGCGGTTTTGAAACATCTGATGTTCCTCAGGATTATCGTATTGGACTGCACGCCGCCCTGCCAGCAGGTATCATCATGCACAACAGCATTTGTCTGCACTGCGCTGTCTAGGGAAGGCCCTATAAGATTGACAACTTTAAACAAGGGCCTCAGAGCGTCGGGGTCTTGCAAGACCTCAAGGCACTTGGTTCAGCCCAGATGAACCATCTTTGAATTTCTGCCTTCCGCTCACTGGTGTCTAAGCAGAAGATCCAGGTCGCAAAAGAACTGCTCGTCAAGGGCAAGCGGTGCCTCATGCTGGACCCGAACAAGGCTGAGGTACGCTTAAAACTGCATTGGGTGCCGTGCGACGTTCCTGATGACGGAATCCGGAGGGCTCTCGAGCCTTACGGGACCGTTCAAGGCGTTGTTTGTGAAAGCTGGCATGAAGACGGCTTCCGAGGCGTGGAGTCTACTACTAGAGCGGTGCGTCAGAAGCTCAAGGACAGCGTGACCTTAGAAAGGCTGCCGCACCAAGTGCGCATGCCGCATGGCTCAGTTCTAGTCATCGCCCCGGGCGTGCACCAATGTGCTTGCGTTGCCGAAGGACAGGACACGTTCGACGTGAGTGCAAAGTGCCACGCTGCGAACTGTGTCGGCGCTCTGGTCACGAAAAAGACGGCTACGTCAGAAGTACGCTACAGTCACTAGAAGGTGCGGCCGGAACGGAAGAATTTGAAGACATCATGGATGAGGAAGAAGGTGAAGTCGCAGCAGGTGGCAGCTTGCCGGCCAGTAGCAACACTGACGTGTCATGCTGCTTGGAAGCGGCAACTGTAAAGGACACCACCCCATCTCCGCCTGCCACTCTCTCAGCCTCCCCGGCGTATATTGCTCCTGCAAAGGAAGACACCAAGAACAGCAGTGCAGAAGTCAGCGCATTTTCGAAGGCTGCTTGAAACCGCCAGGAGGACCGCCCCACCGAAGCACTGACGTCAAGCCGATGCAAGCTGCGCCGACAGACACTGGCATGGCTGTCCCGGAATCACTGAAATGTGAAGACTGGGCCAGCATGGACGAAGACGGACAAGGGCTACGGGACCAGCGCCTCAAAAGGAAACCTGTCCCAACGATCCGGATCCCGCCTGAAGCTCGTCGGCAAAAGGACTTTCCGTAGGTTCTTGCATTCCCTGGGATGCTTTCTGGCGCATTTCTTCTTGTTTGATGCATAACCTCCGTGCCATGAGTGTGGCGAAAAAAGTACTCGCATTAACCCGTAGTGTTCTATTTGAAAATAGTTACTTTCAATTGCGTTAGCTTAATTGCTCGAAGGAGACAACAGTGGCTATTGAACACCCTCTTAGCAAAAAACTTTCACGTCGAATTGCTGCAAGAAACTAAATTAACCGCTCGGCATGTTAGTCAGGCCCTCAGATTTTTTGAAAACCACTTTGAACTCCGTTATGCCATTGCCATTTCACACAGCGCGGGGACAGCCATTCTAATTAAAAAAGAGAAGCGGTATCACAGTATTCCCTGAACGGACGACGGACCATAGTGGAAAGACTTGCGCTGTAGACGTGCTATAGGCAACCTGCAATGCTGTTTGGTTTAGCGCCATCTAGCGATTGAAGCAAGAAACATTGGGTATGCCTGGGAGTGTGGGCTGCTTTGTTCAAACGTGAGTTATTACTCTGGTGGCGCCGCTTAGCTATAGTGTCTGAAGCAAGAAATACTGGGTGTCCCAGGAAGCCGTGATCGCGTAACATGCAAGTACGGCGGAAGCTACAGCTCTGGCGGGCCAATCGGAACGTGACTACGTATCATCGGAGAGGGCTTTTACTGCGAAGATGTATCAAGCTTTTCGCTGCGCCATGCTTCGATATGTGTGCGCTGCGCTCGTATGCGTAGCGCACATCGAAGCCGTCGGCACGGAATGTAGAGCTTATCGTTCACCCTTTGCCAAGTTACAGCGAGACAGGGTATAACCGTGGGCTCTCACACTGCTGGCGCCGCCTGGCCGTTGCCGGCTGGCTATACAATAACGAAGCAATTCTGATAATCGCAGCGCATACGCCAAACCAACTGACAGAAAGAAAATATATTTTTAATCAGCTCCGACAACATATCAGCACCCCGGCACACACACTACTGGGGGGTGATTTCAACTGCGTGACTCGGGCAAAGATTCATCCAAATGACTTCGACAGGACTCCAGCATAGCAGAACTTAAGATGCTACTTAGAGATTTCGATTTACAAGACGTAACTGAATTTGTACAAGCACCATCTCCAGGACAAACTTATTGGCAGAAGTAATGTCACTCGCGACTCGATTGCATATATTTTTCAAGTTGCTTGGCGGCCAATACGGCAGCCTATAACGTTCTACCGGTAGCTTTTTCAGATCACGCTCTCGTTACGGCGCAGATAGGGAAGGCAAGTGAAAAAGCAAAACCGTGATTCATCCTGGAAAACGTGGAAACTAAACGAAAGCGCGCTTGAGGAGGAGGAACTGCGACAAAAGTTAAACAAGGCTTATCACGTATAAAGCCAACAGTCATGAAGTGAACGCTGAGCACTGGGAGCTGGCTGATAGAAGAAATAAAAATGTGCGCAATCGCCTTCTGCCAGAAAAAAATCCATGGAAAGTAAAGCCGCTAAAAGAAACCTGATGAAGACATTGCAAACTTTAATACGAGAAGAGAATATAACGCTTGGCATGTTTACGGTTGCTGGAACAGCAAGAGGAAAAATATCGAGGGGCAATGGTGAGGTCGAGGTTACGCACGCTCGAACGGTCAGAAGGCCCCACAAAGATATTCAACACGCGCGAACGCGAGCGCGCGTGTCGCAACAACATTAATGAACTTCAGAGCGTAGAATGCATACTCTTGAGACCCGAAGAAATAGAACTAGAGTTAGGCAAAGTGCTGGAAGTTATGCTCATGGTACCGGAGAAACTGGTAGAGTGCCTTAACGGGTCCATCAGCGAGGCGGAGCTACAAAATGCAATTAAGGAACTAGCACCAAGGAAATCATCCGGGGTTGATGGTCTCGGCGCAGCTTTCTACAAAATGTTTTCATCGGAACTCGTTCCAGTTTTAACGAAAATGGTATGCGGATATATATACCCGAAACCTTCTCCCCCTTCAACGCGACTGGTGACAACGGTGCTAATCGAGTAGCTTAAAGTCGGGGGGGGTCTCGGGGGATCTCGGATCCCCAACGATTTCGACGGGGGTCTAGAGACCCCTCTGGGGAGTAGATCAAACCATCGAGCCCCTAGCGGCGTAGTTGAGAACTAAACCCATGGGCACAACATGAATTGTTTGGGCGTGTATCTGACGCAGCCTTCCGCTGTGTCAGTCAAATGCTGGCAGAGCCGAACTCACTGTGTCAGTGTTTGGATGCATAGTACATGTAAGTAGTTTAAAGGCAATCTGCTTGTCAAAATATGTCCCACAAACTCTCACCCCTCCCCTCCCCCTCCCCTCCCCCTCCCCCTCCCCTCCACCGAGGATGCCTGAGAGAGACCCCCTGCCACAGGTGGGAGACTTTAAGCCCTGGTGCTAATTCCAAAACGGAAAAGCGAGGGGTCAATCAAGAAGCAGCGAAGACTTTCGACCAATCACCCTTCTGACAGCGGATTATAAGATCCTGCAAAAATTATCTCAAAACGCCTGGAAGTTGCATTCCGTACCATAGTTGGAAACCATCAAACGTATGGTTTTAGACATATAGGTCGATATTCACTAATCTGCAGACTATGAGGATTATAGCGAAAACGGCAGAAGCGATGGGACGTCCTATGGCTGTCCTACAAATAGATTTGAAAAAAGCGTTTGATAAAGTGTGTCCCTCCTTTTTATTTTCATTATTAGAGCACTGCGGAACCGGAGAACTTCTGGTCAATTTCATTAAAATATGTTGCAGGGACATAATCACACGGATTCTAATCAATGGACGCAAGTCACGCTCCATTCCCGTGAAGTCGCCGGTACGCCAAGGATGCTCAATGTCACCCATACCTCTTGCTATCTATTTAGAACCGATGTGTAAGGAAATCTTGAATGACCACATCATAAAGGGCGCAAGCCTGGGTGAAACGTCAGCACGGCTGCTAGCTTAACGCGGATGACGTCACCCAAATTGGCCACACTCAGAAAGATATAATGCGGGTGGTAGAACTTGTAAGGGGCAGTTTAGTGACGTTTCTGGAGCTGAAATGAACTCAAAATATCTGTTGGAGGCTTTTTGGTACCGTGGGCATGCCCAAGCCAGAACATTTCTTGGGCATCGTGTGGTCCACATCAATCTCCAACTGTCTTGGGGTTGGGCTGGGCACAGAGCAGCTAAGGAAAGGACTGGAGGGCATTCACCTAAGCAGACTGTGGGCCAAACTCCCAGAATGGCAGGGGAGATACGTGCCGCTACCGAACAGAGTGTTTATCAGCAATCTCAATATGTTTTTCCACTGTCTGGTATTCGGCGCAAGCGGTTCCATGTATAGGCAACTCGATGTGCAAAAACTGCATCGGTTTTGTGCAAAGTTTGTGTTGGGCTCTGGGGTTTAAAGGATGCGCAGAAACAATCTCTTTAAGTAAGCAGAAAGAAAGGCTCTTGTTAACTTAGGCATAAAAATGAAAGTGCAACGTTTCCTTGTCCTGCGAATCGAGCAGCCAGCCCAACCAGCCCAGTGTTGACGGCGGCATTGAAAGAGCTGGGTGGACCATATCTGGCTCCTTGGACGAAAGAGAGGGCCTCCGATCCTACGATACTATAAAGAAATTAGAAATGCGATTCGTTTTTTTTTCTAAGAACGTTTTTCATGGAAATATCTAAACAGCGTTAAACGCAGACGTCTCTATTGGGATAACCTAGACCTTGTAATGCCGCCTCCAATGTATCGCCAAATATTTCCTTAATCTTCAAAGGTTCTGCAAACTTCACTAATTTTACGGGTTCTTTGGGAAAAAGTACATCGCCTCGCGTTTGCGTCTGCATTCCGTACAGCCATACCGCTTAGGCCACGCAGTCACGTTTGCACGGATGGGAAGGAACGAGCGGAGGTTTATATATGTAGCTATCGCGTTCCACTCTTAAAGGTGAAGCTTAAGCGTCCTTCTGTATTTTTCCTTTCGCGTTTCATTTCTTGATATAGGACGCCACGTGACTGATGATCCCCGTGGATTGTAGCAAGGAAGGTCAATGCTCCGATTTACTCAGACGAGCAGCGCTTTTTATTGTTTTCAGCCTGATTTAGTTATTTCTTGATATTTATATATGTTTTGAATTTAACGCACAATCAATTTATAGACGAACGGTAAATATTCATAACTATTTCTTAATTAGTTTTGTTGGAAAAAGTTTCATTGGAATCATCACAGTAAAACCAGTGAGATTTAAATAATGATGTAAAAAATCTTTATATCCATTCTTCACTTCAATCAGGGGCCGCAAGTTCGCTAAATTATGTTTTATAATCGCGTGATATGTACAGGGTGCTGTCAACGCACTATCTTCTCTTCTCTCAGACTTCCTGCGTCAGATGTTGTTATGACGCGGAGTTACAGGGCAGAAATGGCACAAACTACACACACTGTTACATAAAAAGAATGTATAAAGAAGTATCAATCCCTGTATTTGTTTTGCACCACATGCGAATGCCGAGATAGAAGTAGTTCTTTTTTTTTCTCGTGTGGATATTTAAAAAAAGTGTAACACAAGCGTTGTTTAGCTTAATTTTGATGCCGTGACGCACATGGTTCTCTTTAAAGCTGCCTATGGAGTTGACGGTTACGAAATACAAAGTTTTCCCAGTCGCCAGAATTGTCGCTTATTGTTGTCGGCGAACGCGATCGTCATGTTGCGCTGTTCCAGGTGGCGCGGGAATGATAAAAACACAAAATATAATTCAACCTCTGTTCTCCCGTTGCTTTTTAAGCGACGTTCCTGCAACTTACAATTTATGGCTCTAACACATTAGGAGCTCGGTAGACGCATTGCTATAACGGGATTTATATATATAGGGTGTCCCAATCACCAGGCTCGATCTAAACCGGACCGTAAAAATCGACGCCTGCACCTAGCATTTTAAACTTTTCGTCAAAGGTGTATTTCACAGGTCGGTTTTTTCTTGTAAAATTACAAAGCGTAGCTCTGTTTCTGTAAGAGATAGGGCCGAGAAACTTGCCAGGGTCTACGGCGGGCGGCGGACACGACGACCAAGTCGAGTTGCGGGGTGTGTTTCGAGCGCGTATTGATAGATGGCGTCTGGAGCAGCGTCCGAAGGTGTAGCCGACAAGCGAAAGAAAGCAGACGACACATGCACATACGAAATCCGTTGGCAGCAAAAGCGCCGTCGTTATGCAGACGCTTTTTTTTCTTTCAGTTTTGCTTTTATTGTCCGTATTTAGTTTTTAACCGAAGGTGCATTACAAAAAAATATGTTCATTTTAATAAACCATGGTGGTCGCGAGCAGTCTCGTTAAGGAGGTAGCGACATCTATCAATACGAGCGCCAAACGCGCCGCGCTACTCGACTTGGTCGTCTGCGTCGCCGCCCGCCGTTGACCCTGGCAAGTTTCTTGGCCCTACTTTTTTACAGGAAGAGAGCTACGCTTTCTAATGTTACAAGAAAAAAACCAACCTCTGAAATACACCTTTCACGAAAAGTTTAGATTGCTACGTGCTGGCGTCGATTTTTACGGTCCAGTTTAGATCGAGCCTAATGACCAGACATGTACATGTACACGTTACCCAAAAAAGTAACTAAATACCGTTACTTGTTACTCGCTTAAAAAGTAACTAAACACGTTACTCGTTACCGATTCCCAAAAGAAACGCCTTACTTTGCCTCAAAAGTAGCGAGTTACCTTTCTCGTTACTTTGACGACCAGATACACAACTGCTTTTGTTTCATGGTTTCTTTTCAGTAGTTGTTGCTCTTGAGCAGTAGCCCTCTCAAAGTTTTCATCAGTTATGTTTCCCCGCTTCATTGAGGATATGCATCTCCGGCGACGCTGAAGAGCCTTTCTACTGACGCGCTCGAAGGAACGGCAGTGTTGTGCTTCAGGAAAAGCTGGTGAATCTGGGATTCCCCTCTCTATTTTGTTCTCTCTGCTCTAAAGTTCGAAGTTGACAATGGGTTCTGTGCCTTCTCGCGTTGACAACGTCGGGGTTTACATTCGGTCTGTACACGTTTCTAGAAAGTTCAACCAACGAACTTTATTGCGTTCTCTGGGTGAAGGACATTCCCAGCTGTAAGAGTTCGACTGACGTGTTCAGCGATAAACCTGGCTACACTGTCGTACTGTTAAGTTGTTTTTCGGGTTGCCCATCTGCCTTTGTCGCGATAGACGCATACTCAGGTTGCAATTAAAACGAGGCTGTTTCAATGTTGTTTTACACATTACTCCTCAAAAGTAACAAAATACCGTTACTCGTTACTTCGCCTTAAAATAACTAAGTACGTTACTCGTTCCTTTATTTAAAAAGTAACTTAATACGTACGTTACCGAAAAAGTAACTAAGTAGAAGTAACTTCTTACTTGTAAAGCGTTACGTACATGCCTGCTAATGACTAAGTAAATAATTGAAAATTATGGCATGTGTTATTTATTGATAAATATTTAACTAAAATGTGTGACTGGACTTACAAAAAGGCATCGCGGTGCATTTACTTACTGCTCATCCCACTTAGCGGAGGCAGTAGTGGTACGAAAAGTGAAACATAACGCCAATAAGAAGAAACCTCTTTTAGCAGAAAGCTAATCAGCTGAGCAACTTGCCTGTGTTTTCTGAGTGCATGTTGCCGGTGAGGTACTGATCTTTAAAGGAAATACCCGAATTGGCTATTTTGACCAATCAATCGGTTACTAAATTTGTCGGTTAATAACACACTTTTTGATTAATCGCTTTGAATCCCCTGGAGGAAAAAAACAACAACAATCGCTATTACCTACTGGAAACACGCGGCCTGTAAAAAAGAACAAACAACAACCAACAACAAATCCGGAACACAGCTTTTCTCCTTCTCAACACAGGACCCCATGAAATAAAATTAATATGTTCCTTATTTACTGAAACACCGAATGAAAGTGCAGCAATACTTCGTCATTGTCTTTTCAACGGGCAGTTTCCTAAGCTGCAACACTTCCCCTATATGCTCCCCCCCCCCCCCCCCTTATCCCGAGTCACTTTCTGAGTTCTGTATTGTCGGGGTCTCCACTCCACTGCAGGTATGCTCAAGGCGGTATTACAGGGTTCTCTGATATGATATTACTATGCGGAGCGCAAGTTCGTCTGTTTCTTGCGCAGCGGTTGCGATGATGTCAGAACGCCGAGCTCTTATTGGCTGATTGAACAGATATAGTGGGTCTAGGTCTGGCATCTAGCATTGAGGTCTACCCACACTATCCTTCCACTCAAAGCCAATCAGAACTCGGCGTCGTTCTGACGTCACTGCAACCCCTGCGCAAGACGCAGACAACTTGCTCTCCAGATTGCCGTTACTCTGGAGGCGCGAACAAACGAACGCTCATAGCCCTCCTACAATTACCCCGACCAAAACTGGATAGTTAAGATAGTGAAGAAGAATATCCATACGCTGCCTCAAATAAATGTGTTTTTTTTATGACTTCTTTTAGGAAGATTAGGAGGCACGGCAAGATCCCCAAAAGAAAACAACCGCACGGAACTGTGGATTGCCTTTGCAGGATCGCGAACATTTCGTTCCTCACGTCATCACAGGGCCCCAGTGCTACGCACTGCGCGTCCACTGCTCGAGACGCCGCGCGAAATAACGGATGGACCAACGTCTAAGATCGCAAATTTTACAAGAGGTCCCGACAACGGGCAAGTTCACAGAAACATGCGGAACACTGCGTTCGGGCTCGGACGGGGAATTCGATCCGAAGCGCGGCGACGTTGAGTCATCGAGTCCCTCGGCGCATTTGCGGGAAGCGTAACCGTGTTCCGCATTATAGAGTCCGAGCCCTCTCAGGCGGCGTTCCGAAGGAGGCCAATCTGCGCCGAAACTGGAAACGGGAGGAATTTGAAAGAAGCGGTCGTTTAGAGCGCCCCACGCCGCTTTAGAGTTCCGCCTGCAGTTTCTCTTTGACTCCCGCGCCCTACCGCTCTTCAATATTGATATTACAGCGGCGCTCTCGAGGTTTTTCTTCTCTCTCTTCGTTCTCTGTGTTTTAGAGATGGCGATTTTGAGCAGATCTGCGGGACTGGAGAACGGGGGAGGGGGGGGGGGCGAGAGAAGGAGGGGGGAGGGGGGGGCGGGTTGCCCGGTGAAGAATGATTGTCGGAACTCCGCCTTTCCGGTGTATATGAATGCCGCAAAACAGAAGAGCTTCGAATGATTATTTGGGCTAACGGGGAGACTTCTGGAGGAGGGTGGCGGGGAGCGGGAAGGTCAGGGTTCGAAATGATCCGGTGGAGATATCGTAGGGAGTCGAGTCGCTCCTCCCTCAAGATTTTTCATTGCCCACGATTACTCGCTTTTCTACGAGCTTTTGTCGACCCATTTGGTATACGCGGAAGATCGATGAATTATGCCTCTCACCTCTGCATTTTGCTCATATTGTCGTTGTTGTCTCTTGTGTGTTTGTCAATTGCGTGACCTTCTGTCGTTTAATTCGTTAGACCGTAGCCAGATTATCCCAGCTTTAACAATCGAAAATATTCTTCTTCAGATACGAACAACTTTCTATATTTCAGATCTCAAACACTTCCGCTCAGGTCAAACAACCATTTTCATTGATTATCAACCATGTGTTTTTCAGTGAGCGACATGTTTTGGGAAGTTTAATATGTTGTGTCTACGTGCTTGTGAATATCTACTTGCGTTAAAGGCCAACGTACAACCTCGGTTTTCTACAGGGAAGATAATCCTCTTAGCGCTCCCCTCCCCTAAGCTGCGAGGGGAGCCAAGTTGGGCCAAGGTAAAAATGTGGAAAGGATATAGGAAAGGAGGAGGAGGGAAAAAGTGGAAAGCGCGAAGTGTACGTCGGCCTTTAAACGTTTGAATTTTATTATTGTTTTAATATTTTGTGTGCCAATATATTGTGCAGTGTCTGCTCTTCCAATTTTCGGTATGTGTATAAATTTAATGTTTGTTTTGTTAAAGGTTTTTTTATCAATCTGTACAGCAACCCTCCCCCCCCCCCTTTTTTGTGTCTTTTTTTTTACTGTAATGCCAAATAGGCTTTTATTGTATTTGAATACATAAATTAACTTACCCCGGTGGTGTGACGAGGCCCTTTTTCAAACCGCAAAAGCCAATCGAAAGTGCTTAAAATCGTTTAAAGCAGTTTTTCAGATATTCTACTTGCAAGGATACTATGCTCATTCCTAATACAAACGAAGACATGGTGTAGGTTAACTTCCGATGTATATTTAGTGATGCTGGTACTACCTGATTGGACTACGGGAATTACTTATGGGTTCGTCAAGGACGAAAAAACTCGAGAAGCTCGTTCTGTTCTTTTTATTTCTTCTGAATAGGGAGGAAGTATTCTAACCAATTCACTTTTGCCTTTATTCGGGGCTGCTCCCGCCGCCATGTATTTGTTCACCGTCTCGAGTTTCTGGATATATGACATATCCTATATACCTACCGGACACACTTTACATCGGTGATAAAGTGCTCCGTCAAGCAGCTGCTCTAGCGAAGAGAACTCGAAGGGAAGAAGCCCTCAGAGATTGAAGTCCCCTTATGCGTATTCACCACCAAAGAGTGGACCACTTACTACAGTGATGTCGAAACGTCGTTGAACGTAACAATTTTATGCATGGACTTTAAAATATCGGTCGAACAAAACAAACAAGTAAATTAAAACCCGAAAAAAAAAAAGATGCCAGAGATCGAGCGTCTACACTAGCGGATACACTAAACTTGCAAAAAGGCTTCACGTACATAGATGACCATTGTCATAAAACCAGTAAGCTTCAATCGACTTAAAACACAATAAAAAAAAACTCAAGCTGTTTGAAAAGTTTGAATTGCCAGTAGTAGGGCATTCACCCGAGCAGACACAAGTAAAACGGCATATGGGATCAGTAGGGGCATCTCATCATTGTAGAGCATTGCTGACTATTATTGTAGAGCATACAGAACAATGCAATTTTGATCGTGAATTACCTAAAAACTACTCTCTTTTTTCCCACAATGGGCTTTGAGGTTGCCTACAAGTTATAACGAAGGAGTTTATTTGAATCGATGGAATCCCATCTTTGACAACAGCGCCATTCAGGCCGCACTTTTTTAAGTAAAACATATCTTGCAGTTCTAACACAATGCTAACAAGACTCGCAGCCATTCGAGAGAGCAGATAAGTACTTAAAGGGACCCTGCAATCATATTTAGGCGTCTACCTTTTTTGCGGCTTCCGCGTCTCTTGGGGTTCGGGCAAGCCAGCGGGCACGGAGAGAGTAACTAAATTTCAGTGCGTCATATTTTAACCGGGCGACGCGAAAACCTCCTCCACCTACTGGGGGCGACCCGCGGTGCCGAAAGCGTGCAATATGTGACGACACCGTGACGTTTTAGGTCCTTGCCTTTCTACTGGTCAGAACCGCTAAAAGCTCCTTTTTTGTCGAAATACAAAATATAAGTGGCGCGAGCCGTTTCAAGTATTTATAAACGTAGTTTTTGTTCACTATATTAGATCAGAAACGAAACAAATGCAGTTTAGAAAGACGGAGACAAGAAATGACCCGACGACATACCCGCCACCAAGCGGTGGAAAAGGCGGCGCATACTAGAAAGGTGTAGTGGGATAAGGCACCAAGGAGCGACGAGCGTAGAAAGGTCCCGGATGTACGCGGCGGCGCTGCGGTCGTACGGACTGGAGGATCCGACCGGTTCCGAGCGTTCCCAAGGCCTTCGATGAGCAGCTTTGGCTTGTGGTTTGGCCTTTCGGCGGCATGGCAGCGCGAAGTGGCTCACATTTTGAACTGATATTTACCCCGTGTTTGCTGTCGTTTGTGGCCAAGGAAGTGTCATGTCGAATTAGTATTTAATCGCGCAGCAAATGCAATGCGAGCCGCCCTGGCTGCCCGCTTCATACAGCCTAGCCAAAACATGCTTTAGTGGCGCCCTCTCGAGCCGTCGACACGGAGTGCTGTAGACGCGTGAGCACTCGCTGAGCTCACTACCCCTCCTCTAGTTCACGGCCACTCAAGCAACCAAGGACGTCATGAAGGAGGTTATTTTTTGCTTGTATTTGTAGTTTTATTTTGCCTATAACTTTTAGAATAAAGCGAAATTTGAGAAAAGAAAAGTTTCATTAAGTTACTACGTTCAGTGCGCTCAGGTTCGGTACAAATTAAAAACCAGTAAAAAAATCCTTGCAGGGATCCCTTAAGTATCCTCTTCTAGGCGCCGTTCTCGACGTCGTCCTCTAGGCATCGTTCTCGAGGTCGTTTTTAAGGTCGTCCTAGTAGTCGCCCGAAACGTCGTCCTGGAGGTCATCCTATACGTCGTCCTCAGGCGTCGTCTTTAAGGTCATCCTAGAGGTCATCCATGACGTCGTTCTTCAGGTCGTCGGAGAGGTCGTCCAAGACGCCGTCCTTGACGTCGTTGTAGAGGTGATCCTAGACGCCGTACTTGGCGCTTCTATGCTAATCGTTTCCGCATTTGTAGCCGAATAAATTAATTTCAGCACCTTCACCAGCGTCAACACGCAGGCGCACGGAAAAACTACCCCCGTATCTTCCGCCATCTTGCAACTACTGCACCACCATCTATAGGGCGTTGGAGTTGAGAATAGTGGGCCCACTTCTTTTTAATTTATGTGTAAATGACATTGCAAATATTGACGATAAAGTTAAATACTGTAAACGACTTAATTTTTGCGAGGACCTAATTTTCGTGAATATTGCGAATCGCCTACAATTCACGAAAAATAGATCCCGCGAACAATTCCGGTAAAATGTAAACACAGTGGAATCTATATTGAGATTCAACCGCGTTGTGAAAATTAGAACCCGCGAATCATTCAAAAACTTCAGCTTTTAACTAAATCGCGAAATATTGAGCCCGCGAAAAATAAGTCGCTTACAGAATGTTATTCAAGCAGATCAGTGTATTTTCGTTTTCGGGGAATGATGCCGAGCAAGTGACAAACAATGCAAATTAATTCTTAATTAGGCAAAATGATTGGACGACATCAAATTCTTTACAAATTAATGTCAGCAAAACAAAATTCGTTATATTTAGATCACGAAATACAAACTGTCTTCACACGTCTGTCCTTTCGCATGGTACAAATAATATTGCTATAGTGGTAAGTGTAAAAGTACTGTAAAACACATTTAATCAGTTCATGGCCTGGGACGACATGGTGCACATGTATGTAATAAAGTCTCAAAGGCTCTTGGCATTATATATAAAGATCGGCTTATGTTTCCCACCTTGGTAATGCATTTAATTTACATTTCTTTTTTACGCACATTGTTACTAATGCTTCTCAGTCCGGGGAAGTACGACTTCCACAAATCATAAACAAATATACATATGTACTACAGAAAGGGTATTCGTATTATGTACCGTGTTGCGTATCATAATCATACAGAGTGCTCTTGAATAAACTAAACATTTTGTAAATTTCAAATCATTATAACTATAAACTTGCTTCTTCATACAAACGATATTTTAAACACAAACGAAAAGTTTAGAAAGAAATCTCTCACCTCTAGCATAGGGAAGCAGTACATGAAAAACTCGTAGGTCTGAGGCACGGATAGTAGCGCACTTCAGAACGACTTACGGCAATCAAATGTTAAAACGTAATTCTGATTATATCTGCTAAAAAATGTATGGTCATAGTTTGTTTGGGATTCATCCATCTATGCTTAAAATGTATAATTACTAAACTAGTTCTATAATTTCAGTTTTTTTCGTGTTTTTTGTTATGTGTTACGTTATTTTTTTTTTGCACTTTGTTTTAAAAACAAATATAGTGTTTGTGTTTGGTTTCGCTGTTGCTGCTGAGGGAGAGAGAGGCTCGTTATTCACCGATTGAGTTGTTTTTATCTCTGTCTCCCTTCTCCAATTTAGAGATAAATAAATAATTTTAACGTTCAATTGAGATTGTTCCAATTGGAGGTAGATATTACTGAGGTGGGAAAATAATTTGGGAAACTTAGTAACGCGATTGAGCTGACAGTGCAGCACTTTGTGCATCGTACACTCTTTCCATCGTTTCCTGCAGCGGCCAGCGTTTTTGAAAAAAAAAAAAGAAAGTTAAATATACATTTGTGTCATTAATTCAGGTATCGATTGAACAGGCAGCACGTCAACTGGTGGAGATAAAAAAACCCAATGAATGAGGCAGATCTTGAACAACGAGGGATCACCGTGAATTCAATATGTCTGTTTATTATCTCAAAGGTCACACATTCCTTGTTGCTACACGTGAGCGTAGGTTTCGGTGAACCAGTGCCAGTGTTGTATCCAGCAGTGGCACAGAGCCGATATTATAGATCTAAGGGGAAAGATTGGGTTCGTCGTGACTAGGAAACCGGTGGAAGGAGGAAGGGGGGCCTGGGGGGGGGGGGGAGGGGGTTTGTAGCAGGCGTTTGTACCTTAAGTTAAATTAAACAATGTATCTCTCTAAATTGAAACGTAGTCTTTGGCTAACCTGTTCGCACAGTATTTGTCTTACGCAGCTGGTAACCACATATTTAGGCTCACGCATTCGGTCTATTGTTTACGAAGATGTCAATTTTTATCTTCCGAGCGAGAAAAAAAAAGAAAAGAAAAGTAACGTATATTGCCCAGAGACGACGACAAACCAGGTGTTCTCCTGCGCGAGATGACGCTCGTAGAATAGCAACTGGTTTCTCAGCTTCATGTTTATATTGGCGGTCAAAGAAAACCAAGAAATCGACGAGAGAAGGAAAGTGGACGCAGCCAGGAGGGAAGGTGGAAAGGGACGGAGGCGAAATCTCGAATCTCGTGGGTGATCAGCCAACCTGTGCCGCGTGAACTGCGCAAAGGCAGCTGTTAGGATTTTTGAGCTGTTGTGCCCTGGTAAAGAACCTCTTGCGAATTTCCATTTCCATCTGTTAGGGTTATCTCTCGATCAGAAATTTCCCAAGGCTAGGATTCACCTTCCCCCATCTTGTTCTTTGTACACTTACGTAAAACCTCCCGCAGGGGGAGCCCGCACTTCTGTTCACGACCTGAGTGATTGATCTCGATGTCCTCGATTAAGAATGCCTTCACAGGAGCGCACAGGTTGCGCAACTTTGTGGCTGCTACAAGTGCTGGACACACATGATGAACGCGGATGTAATGCCCTTTCTCTAAAAGCGAATTCTAGAAGAAAAAAAAAATATAGAACACTGGTGCGTCACAGGGTATATTCCTTCTCTACAACACCGCCGGTAAGTATGTATGTACATGCACATTTATTCGAAGCAAAGTGTGTCTATGTATATTATGTACAGTACCTTAAACCTACATAAAACGACTGTAACTATTATCAATTACAATTGCCTGCGTCTTTAGAGGATTTTCTTGTTGTTGGTATAGGTTCAAGCAGATTGCAGCGAAAAGCTTCTGTTCTGACCGAATCGACAAGGCAGACACGAGGGGCTCACTTTTTATCTTTGGGACATTGTGGGTGTGTGACTGCTGACGAGGGAACAAATCTTTGGTTGCTGAGTAGATACACATCGTGAAGTGGTTGGCGCTGAAAAGAGCGCTCTTCTCCATTGCACAAAATATGTGCGATGGAAAAATTAAACGCTGGCGTGAATGTGCATGCGCACGATAGTGCGCCTATCATTCACGCCAGCATTTGGTTTAAGATGGCCTGCCGCTTCCAGGTAGCGGCAGTAATACTGATGAACACTTCCTGGGACTCCACCAGGAGGGATACCGAGCGCTGCCAAAGCTGCTGATCGGACATTCAAGTGTGATTTACTAGTGGCATGACATTATGTGTCCTCCTGGTGGAACGTCCTGTTTACCTTTGGTCTAACGGTTGAAGGCAGAAGCCTACGTTTCTAGAAGTTCGACACATGGGTCAGCAACGTACGCTTGACTAAAGGAAGTGCCGCCCCTTCCGGCGGCGGGTGTAGCACACACCAGCTACACGTACCGTCCGTGTCCGAGGGAGGCTCACGCACAACTCGAGTTTGTGGAGAGGAACACAGCGGGTGCAAACACGGTTAGTCAGTCTCTGGAGCACTTTTGACGATTAAGTCACTGGCGCACATGGTCCTTCTCTTCGTAGACTGCCCGCCACTTGGCGTTTGCGCGTCTTCGATCTCAGGCGAAGTTTGAATATGTGCACTGTCGTCTTATGGATCCTTTGCTAAAAGCTCTCCTGCGGCACACTGCTCTTGAAGTCTTCGTGGAGCCAAAAAGCGTTGTTCTGTTCCAACTCTTCTTGTCAGATGGACTTCGTATCACTGGAAAGGAAGAAAAGAAAAACGCAAGAAGAGCAGAGATTTAGTTTTTAACATAGAGGCATGAGTCGTATAACTTGTTCAGGCTACTGCTTTCTGCCAGTGTGTAGCCGAACCGTCCAGTAATTCAACTCTTGATCCATATTTATCAAGTTAAAATTAATACATTGCGTATCACCTGATTATCGCGTAAGTTTCAAACTGTAAAGCCGCTTTTCCAATAAATGCAAGTAAGCATGCGAAAGACCATTAGAAGGCTGGCAGAAGTAGGGTTCGCATAAAAACCACAAAGAAGCACAAAAGACGCCGAAACTGGTTGGCGTTCTTATAGTTAGGTGGTATAACGAAACGGCAGGTACTCGTCGGAGGATCCCATGAAGGAAACTCCTAGAACTCTCAGGCAGGCCTTCTCAAATAATGGGTTTGGCACACCACGCACCTTTTGGAGACGAGCTTGAAGGCCGTGTTAGAGGCGCAGGATCCCCCGTTGCTGTTGCCGAGGAAGCGTTCGACTGCAGGTGCGGAGATCCAACTTTTGTACCAACTGGGTGAAAGAAAAATGACATAAGTTACTGGTCGTGCATTTCCTTCACCAGAAACACGCACAATGCTCGTTAAAAAAGCGTATATAAATTTAACAATTTTGTATGCGCCGGTCTATGACAGTTATTGTGTGCCTTTCTCATAGAGAATCCAGCTGATTTTAATTTTTTGACACATTTCCAGGATAACGTTTGAAGCACGATGCGGAAGGAAAAAATAGATGCATGTTTGGTCATTCTGACAAACGCGTTTAAATCCGGTAGCTTCATAGGGTGGATGGTGCTCTTAGTTCGGGTGGTGCCCAGGGTTTTGTATGGGAACCAGATTACGTCTTACCATTCTCTCCTTTGTGAGGTTGCGCGCGCTTCTCTTCAGCACCATCCGTATTCAAAGCCTTTGCGCTGAATTTTGAGTCACTAAAAGAGGGCGAGCGCGCTTTCCTGCCCTTTCCACTCCTCCCTCGTTCCGCGCACCCCTGTGTCTGCTCTTCCCTTCCTTGCCCTTTGCACTCTTTCCCGCTACGCGTGTTTTCTCACACCACCTGCTTCAGCTCCTCCTGTTCCTGCATGCAGGGCAGTGGGTTCGTAGCTCAGTCAGCCGCTCACTCGACTTGCTCGCCGGTGACCAGGGCTCAATCCCTGGCACCGGTTGCCGATATTTTTCTTCTTTTTCTTTGTCAAGATTGCTTAGCGGTTACGGACTGACCGACTTACACAGTTCGTGTTTACGCGGCCCCTGAGGGTTGGTTGGCCCTATATTAGCGCCGAGATGCTTTGCTGGCGCTTTCTTAAGGTTTCCTTTCGTGACGTCACGACCAGGATTTGCCTCGCTGCGATTGGCAGGATTTGCCTCGCCGTGAACAGGCGATTAGGCAGGCATTATCAGTATACAGGACGCTGTGGTTTGACCAATCTCAAATGCCGATCAAAGCGACGCTTTCGGTCTTGCGCATCGCTAATAAAGCTATTTCTTTCAAACGCTTTCCGTTTAATTGCGAGACGAAACAAACATTGTGACGATAGACAGAATCCTGATTTTATGCATAAAGGCCATTCATTAACGTTTTGTTTAAATCCACTAGTTTCAGTAGAACACATATATGTTACTGAGGTTTGTTTTGTATTTATTCGGACTCACTGGATATGGACCTCTCCGGGCTCGAGGTTGTTGTGTTACACGGAGGTAGAAGCGATCATGGCTGCTCTTATAATGCACATCTTGAATGCGCATCTGGGAAGCAGTCGTTCTTTGCATAACAAAGCTATCCCATACTGTGTCGTAGTGCCGAGCGACCGTCGCGATTGTTTAGGCAATGGATGCTGAGCGCTACGCTCGGGAATCGGTACAAATGCTGTCGCAATGCGACTGCTGGTGCGCACGAAAACATCGTCGGCTCAGACGCGACGAACTCGCATCGAGAGGAATTTTACACACCGGCGCCATGAGATAGCCGGCATTGAAACCCCACCGAAGTAGAGCACGCCCTAGCGAACGACTCGAAATCACCTAATGGGCGCCGCATTGAAAGAGTCTGCACGAAGAAAAGAGGGGAAAACGCGAGCCACTTAATGGATGTTTGGGGCTCGGCGCTACGGTTTCCTCCCATATCATTAGGCGCATAAAGCCCGTATCCCTTCGACGTCAGTCACGCTTATGAACGCGGTGCTCCGGTGCGGTCTTGAATGGCAGCGTTCGTCGTCGTCGCCGTCGTCGCGCGCCGAGGGTCGCTCGCTCGGCAGTGAGCCGCCGCCGCCGCCGGAGCTAGTCGGGAATCGTTAATTTGTAGGCTCCGCCCCCGTTAATGGAAGCCATCAGGGGGCTCCCGCTGAATATTTAAATGAAGCTGCGAGGCCCCGCGCTGCCGCGTGTCGCCGATGCTCGCGAAGATCAGCACCGTCGGCTGGGCTGTGTGCGGGGAGGGAGGCTTTTGCGGCTCGACTCTGGGCGGGCGGTCGCGACGCTCGCGCCATATAACCCGCATCCCTCTCTCCGCGCTATTTCCCCGCACTACCCCCGTCACCGGCTTTTTCCCGGCGACCGGAGAATGCGACGTAATTGAGTGGGCCCCGGTAAAAAACTGGTCGCGCAGGGCATCTCTCCGGGAGACAAAGTTTGTGTTTGGGTCCCCAAGGAGATCAAGTCACTTTGAGCGAGTTGCACCTAGCGCGGCGCGCCCGTGTGTGTGTGTGCTGTACTGCGTTTGTGTGTGAATTCAAGCCCGTCGTGCCGCGGGGGAACTTTGAAGAGTCGTGGCTGGCGGTGTCCGTTGGTGGAGTTGAAAGTTTGTTGGCCCGGCGAGGTGCGCCCCGTCACGTGGCGAAGCAAGTGCCGAAAGCGAGGGGAAACTTGGCCTTCCTGATTATACACACGAGTAGTACGGGGAGACTGCGGAAATGCAGGCAGGTCCGCGGGAACGTGGCGGTGGGCGTTGTCTGGCTGTGCCCTGCTAATTTTGCCGGAAAGGTGTAGCGTCCATTAACTCGAATACGATGTAGTCGAATTTCGGGAACGTTCTATCTCGGACACAATAAAGTTGCGTTTTCTAGTTTCCCACTCACTTGCCCAGCCGCGTCGGTGACTCCGAGACAAAGCGAAGGTGTATTCTTTCGCCAAATGAAAAGCGAATAGACAAAAAAACATGCTGGGAACGGTTGCGACCGAAGCGCTTTTAAAGTCCTCCATAATGTCTCGTACCTGCTACGCAGTCATTCTTGGACGTTAGCCTCACAATTGTGAAGTGGCTGGCGCTTGAATCGCATGCTACAAAACTCTGCCTGGAAAAAAAAAGTAAAACAAAAACGAACAACACAACAGTGCTGTACTGTCAGTATTTTATAGTTAAGTATTTTTTTTTCATTTGGAGTAGATTTAAAACAAGGCGTGCCCAAAACAGCCCTGGTCTTTTAATTGCTCTCAATACTTAATCAGGTACTAAAACACTGGTATAGCATAAATGTTTGATTGTTGTTATGTTGTCTACTTTTACTTCTAAACTGATTATGATGGCGCGAGAGCTACTTGGGGGGGGGGGGGGGCTGGTGGCTGGTGCACAAAATGTTGGCCTCCCTTGTGACGCATTGTCGCGCTCTCATCGCATTCCATTTATACCGACGATTGGTTGACACGGTACTATTTGGTCGTTACGTAGTGTGCATTACGCAGTAAACTTAAGAGTCAACGATACTAACTTTAGGCACAAATAGAGAAGACAAGCCAAGAAAGCTGGCCTTGATTTATTGATGTGCTAATGAACTACGTATGAACTATCTCACACGCATGCTTCGCTAAGCGAAAATATCTATATAAATTGGTCTGTTACTTTTCATTAAACGAAGACGAGCATTAAAATCGATGCTTAGCGTGCAGCGCGAATAAACAAACTCTTCCAAAACGCACTCGAGATGTAATAAAATGCCCAGTCGAGCTAGATGGTATACATTACTTCAAAACAACAAAAGCCATGGACAGGAGGAGAGAGAAGGGGACGACACCCTTCGCTGCTACTAGCTATGGGCCTGATCTAAAATATTTTTGCATACTGCTGTTGTCCTGCACGTTGAACCTCTTTTTTATGTTAATTTTTTCGACTGACACGACATTACCAACCGTGAACGGAGGGAGGCCCGAAAACACACCATCGCCTCACTAGGCCTGTAGCTCTCAAGTTTGGGCAGCAACTTGGTACGAACTGCGCGTGTGCGAGCCTTCTGCGATAACGCATGCGCACTTCTTACCGGAGGACTCATCGTTCCGTATCGGATGTGCAAAAACGGTTTCCTTAAACTCTCTCTAACATGGTCGCATCTTACGGATGAGCTCGCGCTGCCCTGGCCGAGAAAAACAGGCACCTGTCTCACGGCGATCGTCTGGAAAGGTTACAAAACGGTTTTAATTTATGAAAATAAATAGAAATTGCATAATGAAAACTAGCTTTGGTACCATATTCCCTGTATCATTGGCAATTCTAGAGTAATCTATTACAGTCGTAGGTTAATAACTAATTATACAATTAACGAGTAAATATTGCCCTCGTGCTTCTCATTTTTCTCCTTCAATAATATGGTTAAGAGGGCAATACTTTAACACCACG
Organism: Ixodes ricinus; assembly: GCA_037355805.1. Classification (NCBI taxonomy): domain Eukaryota; kingdom Metazoa; phylum Arthropoda; class Arachnida; order Ixodida; family Ixodidae; genus Ixodes; species Ixodes ricinus. Next base: position 167,364 of record JAZHYW010004862.1, read on the forward strand.
TACTTCAGTAATGTAATGAAGAAGTGGACAAGAGTGTGTGTTTTAATAAATTTTCGTTTTAAAGTTATATGTGTACACAAAAAGCTGTTTTGGTCTAAATTACTTCTTTTATAAAACACAGTTTGAAAGAAAAAACAACAATACAATTGAAAAAAAAAGCCATTGTCAACTTCTTTATTATACATGCTGAGTACGCGGTGTTAAACTTCTCAACCTCTAAACAATAATATTGGTGGAGGAAAACGAGAAGCACGTGGCAATATTTACTCGTTCATAATCTAATTAAATAATTAAATAATTAAATTATACGAATGTAACAGCTTGCCCTAGAATCACCGAGGACATGGAGAAAATGAGAGCAAAGTTACTTTTCAGTATGTATTTTTAGAGTTTTCTAATAAGAACGAATGCATAAGATTGCAGCCTGGCGTAGTCCAAAAACTTGTGCGGTGGTACCCGTTTTCATTTTAAGTGAATCGGAGTTGAATACGAGTACTTTACGTAGTAGAGTGGCTCCGGTACGTACAGTGTGCTCAACTGTAAAATATAATGCGCGAGCAGTGGCTTGAGAGCATATGCGTGCTTCATCTGCCGGCGCAGTCATGGGTCGTCACACCGCAGTTCTTTTCTTGCGTTGCACTCCCAGTTTTAAATCAATGACCAATTAGTATTTCGGCGATCAAAAAAACAACAACAACAAAACAACAAATAACAACAACATCGTACTTTAATTTTTTCCTGTTGTTTATATTAAAAACAAAAGTTGCACGTTAATCGCACCAAGGCGGCGCCTTGTAATAAACGTGTCAAGCCGACTTATGAGGGTGGTTTAATATGAATTCGAACGCGCGTGTCGGGGTGGGTATTTTTATTTACCCTAAAAAATATATATAGTAGCTGAAGGGTCGGGTTCCGTAATAAACAAAACCGTTGTTCAGAATTCTTTTATAAAATGTATTTCCTTCCACAAAGTTCTTCAGCGGAGCAAGGTGAACTGCTACACTTCGGCTGCTTAATTTTTGTACCCAGTTCTGCCAAATGTTATATATAAATAAAAAAACGCTATACAAATGTATAAATTGCATTTGCATTATATAAACATGCCATGAGGAGGCAGTCCAGGGATTTTGTTTTTCTTCATAAAGTTGATGATGGTCACGTCAAGTCAATGGATTTACTACAATCCATTGACTTCCATGTTCCATCAAGGGCCAGCCGGAATGTATTAACGTTTTATCCATCTTGCATGTCCCCTGTATCCCGTTTGTCACGGATTCAACTGGCCTTCAATAAGGAACACCACCTGGATATTTTCATGTGTCTTCGGGAATTTACCTTGCTTGTTCGTGAATGGATGTCTTTCGCCTAGATATCTTAAAGAGACTATTTGTGGTATTTGTACTTAGTATTTTAGTGCACACCACATTGAAGACTGAAAAGTTGGATTAAAACTTGTGTTTGGGCGAGTTGGTTCATACTGAAAAGTTGTTTGTGGGCACAGAAAATGAAGTATTATTATTATAATTATAATTATTATCGATCTTATATCGGTCTTAATTACAGACCAATTTCTCTTCTCTCTTCTTTTTCCAAACTCTTTGATATGGTAAAAAATCCATCAATTCCTCTCCTTCAAGTTTCGTAGTATAGTCATTCCTAATCAGCATGGGTTCATGTCCGGCAGATCGACATCCACCAATCTCGCATCTTTTACGTCTGCTGCTTCTGAAGTAGTTTGTAATAGAGGTCAGCTTGACGTTTTTTATTTCGACCTGAGTAAGGCATTCGACGTAGTCAACCACAACATCCTCTTATACAAGCTTTCCTCGTACGGAGTATGTGGCTCGGTATACAATTTGTTAAAAAGCTATTTGTCTGATAGGCACGCCTACGTCCGCGTCAACAATACTACCTCGTCCTTGTACAAGGCAAGCTCTGGAGTGCCTCAGGGATCTGTCTTGGGCCCCCTCCTTTTAATATTTTTGTAAATGATGTCTCTCAAGTTATATTAAATTCTTCATTTCTGCAGTACGCTGATGATATAAAACTTTACAAAAATATATCGACCTTAGAGGATTGCATCGCGCTTCAGAATGACGCATATTCCTTCGGTCGTTGGTGTTTAAACAATGACCTCCGTTTGAATCATTCTAAAACAAAAGTAATGACATATTCTCGCAAGACCCATGATATATTTTTCCCATATAGTTATCATGGCGAACTGCTGTCACGTGTAAGTGAACTGAGAGACCTTGGAGTTGTCTTTGATTCAACCCTGAGATTTGACACTCACGTTACCAGAGTGGTTCAATCGGCCTTGCGCACGTTAGGTGCCGTGTCTCGCATAACAAAGGAATTCAAAAGCCCGTCCGCTTTTTTCACGCTGTATTGTTCCTTAGTTAGATCCCAGCTAGAGTACGCCTCGGTTGTTTGGAATGGCATTTCCAAAACTAACAGTTTATCTGTCGAGCGAGTCCAAAACAAATTTATTTCTATCTTTAAATATCGTTACCTTGAGAAAGGTGATCCTTGTCTGAACGTTGGGTGTAACTCGCAACTCGTCAACTTGTTGAGCCTGCAGCAGCGTCGGGTGAAGGCAGATTTGTTGTTTTTGTTTAAGACCCTGCACGGCTCGATTAACTCTCCCAGCCTTCTGTCCGAAGTGAGCCTTATAGTTCCACGTGTGCCTACACGGCTACAATCATCTTTTTATATAGCTCGACATTTTAGCCGCTTAAACCCGATCCAAAGATCGGCTGAGTGTTATAACCGCTACTCTGACACAATTGATATTTTTAACTCATGCGGGAGCAAGTTCCGAAATGCTGTACGAAACTTCCTCTTGCAAGAAAAGGGCTGATCAGTTGAAGCGTTGATGTTTGTCAGTACGTTATCCAAGTATTTGCTTTTTGCTCTCACACCTGGTGATGTCTCTGTTTTGTGCTTTTGATTTCCCTTGTTGATTTGAGTGTCTTTCATACTTGTTAATATTTTTATTCTCAGACTGGTGAACTACGTTCTCCTTCTGCACTCGTGCGTATGTGTGTTTGTATGTGTGTGTTTTTGCTCATTTTTTTAGTGTGCCAGCACTAAGACCGATTGGTTGTTCCTGGACACTTTAATAAACATTGATTGATTGATTGTTATTATTATTATTATTATTATTATTATTATTATTATAGGCGCGACCTTTTTGTTTTAGTTTAAATTACACTTTTTTTTGTAAATTTCATGCCAAAAATAAAAAAAATTAAAAATCGCTAACAGGCCAGAAAAAAAAAAGCTAAACATCGGATGTTTGATGTTTTGGTGACATATTGGGAGCTTTGTATCTTAGGCTTCATGACAAATATGGCTTACTGAATACCGATCACCTGCAGTCCTGTACATGGGCTATCGACTGGTACCACTTTAATTTAATTTATTTTTGGGAAGTAATTTATATATTTTTTCAATTTCATCAAAAATTACATTTAGCTATATTTTGAACTTCCGTTTTTAAACAAATCATATTTTTATTCATTTGTAGTGCTTTTCCATTATAGCCAATGATGTCACATATCTTTTGGCATAATCACAGTTTCCCCTTCTGTTTGTATTTTCCGTAGAAGTGACCAAACACGGATCCACGGACCCGAATCGACGAAATGGTAGTTTCGCAAGCCGGTTTAACTGCAAGGCCTTTTAGGCTCAAAAACCTAAGGGCAGTGTCCTTGCAAGTATTTGGGAGGTGAAGGCGTGGCGGGAGCTAACGATGGAGGGGGAGGGAAACAGGAGCGTGTTATGTGAACGCGCCGTCATTAGAGATAAAAATGTGTGTCCCGACCCCTCCGCTGTTCCGACACCAATGGCTACGCGTGTCTTTTTTTTCCTTCATTTGAATTAGGGCACTTGAGTCGGGTGTATATTTTTGCTCATCTCAATTTAGTAAATATAATATTTTTGTATGCATAGCCTTGTTTCTGTTTTTCAGCTTGTCGAGTTCTTTCCCTCCCGAAGAGAGTATGACTCGACACTAACGGCTCCTAAAACCCTGAAGACGAGATGTACAATCCTGGGGATGTGGTACATTCCGATTTGAAATCGAATACGCGTGTCAGAGTGGGTATTTTGATTTGCTTAAAAATAATATATATTATAGCCTCATTTCCGCAATGAACAAAACCATCTTTTTATTTTTTAGCAAAATTTTTTTTCTCTTAATATTCTGAAGGGGAAATGTTGAAATGCTACGTTCATGCGAGGTGAAATGCTTCGCTTATGCCGATTAACTTTTATACTCGGTCCTGTCGGATGTTAAAAATAGATAAAAACGAAAACACTCACTTTTACTTTTTTTTTCTAAATGTATGACGAATCATTTATTTTTTTCATTCAAACTAAACTGCTTTGGCATATTTCATGACAGAAAATAAAAAAAGCCAAACATCGCATCTTTGACGTTTTGGTGACATATTTGGAGCCTTGTATCTTATAATTCACTGTATATTTCGCTTATTAAGTATAGTATGTACAGGCCTGTTGGCCTATACATGTGCTATCAACTGGTATCATTTTAATTTATTGTTAGGAAATAATTTATATATATATATATATATATATATTTTAATGTCATTAAAAAGTAAATTTAGCCATAATTTGAGCCCGCAGTATGAAAACAATACCTTTTTCTTTATTATTTTTTTTTGTTCTCAATGATGTTACCTTTCTGTGCGCATAATAAAAGTTTCCCTTCTTTGTTGTATTTTTTTTTGTAGATACGCTCAAACACAAGTACGTGCACCCGAATCGGCTAAAGGGTAGTTTCGCCAGTAAGCTTTACTGCAAGGTTTTGTAGCCTTAAAATGTCAAGGGAAGAGGGTCGTAAGTATTGGGGAAACGAAGAGGTGATGTAAAGTGGCGGTGGAAAGGGGTGAGTGTAGAGAGATATGTGGGAACATGCCCCCGTTAGGAAAAACTTTCTGCCCTTACTCCGCTGTTCCAACGGCATTGGCAACACATGTTTCTTTTTTCTTTCTTTTTTTTTTTTGGGGGGGGGGGATTTTATTAAGGACATTTGAATCTGGCTGCATATTTTTCTTCATCTGAGTTATTATATATAATATTTCATTCTATCATCTCGTCCGCAGTTCCCTGGTGTTAAAAACCATAAGACGAGGTCTGCAACCGGCAGTCTTTGTGTTGCAGTTATCATTACAGTCGTCTGCTCGAGCTTATTACATTCAAAGTTGCTTGTGTTAAATTTTATCAATGGCTGTCGTTGACAGTTTTCATCAAGTCTCCTTCGATGGTCGACATAAAACGAAAATATTGGAATGAAAGTTCTGCTCTGTGAAGCACCTAACATGGATCTGATGAGCTCAGCTATAACAAAGGCTTGAGGTTAACAGCTCTTGCTTTGTACTCTCATCTTAGAGGGAGTAGATAAACAAAGATAGAAATTGATACAGCATATGTAGGTCAACACTGTCTGCTCTGAGGTGATCTTCATTCATTATGAGTTATGAATCTTCATTATTCCGGATTACTCGTATAATCGCTAAATTTTCATGCGTCGTCTTGAACGGTATTTCCGACCCTATGTTTCACTTTCGGGTGTGGCACAGGGGTTCATACTTACACCAATTCACTTCAATATTTTTATAAACGATCTAAACACACGTGTTCAGCATTCATACATGTTACAGTATAAAGATGGTATCAAACTGTTTCGGCAGATCTCATCTAGGAGAGACCATGACATGCTGATGAGTTATATAAGTGAAATCAGTGCATGATTAGTGTTCTAGAATCATGCTGGCTCTTAACCCTTCTAAAACTGTCGTTAGTTCTTTATCTAGAAAGGTAAATTTTTGTTATCGGCTTGTCAATATTCCGTTACGCAGGGTCGATTCCACGCGTGATCTTGGTGCATATGGGTGATTGAATTTCAAATCATGCACTGAACAAATGATGAGTCGACCCTCAAAAAATTCTGGAAAAATTATATGCTGGTGTAAAATTTGTGACTAGAACAAAACTGCAAATACTAACTACGGAACATCTTTTGTTCTTGAGTTTTGGGCTTCGAAAGGGCAGAAGGTACGTCTTGCCATTTTTGCAGTTTTCACGGGTGACACCATTTGGAGTCTCGAAACGTTTAGATTATTTTTTTTCACGACAATTATAACTTCTTTTGCTGTTTTAAGACTTCGTATAGAAGGGTTAAAATTATCTAGAAGTGTGTTTTAGTTTATTTTATAAAATAAAAATTCTTGACCTTTGACGAAAATAGGCCAAGTTTGAATCGAGCTAGCTTTTGATGTACAATTATTTAAGGCATAAGAAACAAATCAAATGAAAGCTTGTATCTAAGCCAATTTGAAAATTAAATTATTGTTAATTTAGGCACAGTTCATATAAAAGAATCAGCATTGTAAACATGATAAGAAATGCCAAAAATAAAAAAATGCAACGTCATTAAAATATGCATTTTTCTTTTTTCTTCTTTTTTTATAAGAAAGCCTTTCTATATGTCCTTCTATATCAAATAGAATTTCTATGAGATATATGGTTTTGTCATCCTAAGCAGTGCGTTTGAAAAAAAGCATATGTTTACCTCCATTCTAAGATGAAAAGATATGGGCAGTTGCCAAATCTTAATATAATTATTATGTATATGTTTGTAACGTGACCATAGTATATTTATGATATACCTCATGTACCATTTCGCAAAATGAGGCATGACTGGCATGTTATACTTTAAAAACAAGTTCATGGATATGTCCAGTTCACTTATAAAATCTTAAAATTCACAACATTTCTTTAAACAAACGTATTGAAACGTCTTTTTTTTATTTAACAAGTATAACATTTACGTTTCACAAACCTCTATGGCAGGCAATAAAGGGGTGAGATAAATTATTTTCAGAAACCTAGCGGGCTGAGTGCGAAAGTTTGCTTTTTTCATGCGGCCGCATTTTTAAGTACACTGGCGAGGCTCGTTCAAAACTTCTTGACTTTCTTTTTATTTGAGGGAATAACAAAGAATACAGGGTAAATACATAACGATGCATAACCTTTCTAGTATTTTAAGCTTACAGTAACGTTTATGGTGACAAAATAAAAAAGTGATTTCACGTGAGGTTGACATTTCTCTTAAAAATTCGCTTTTTGGTCACAATCTTGAAAGATTGGACTCTATTTTGAGCCTTCATCCACAAGTGCAAAATTGAATGTTTTTCACAAGACTCGAAAATTCCATTCTTTTTCACTGCGTCACGGGATTGGGCAAGGCATGCTGCTTCACTTTTAAGGAGTACAATTCCAGGCACTTTCGGGGACACTATACGAGAAAACTCATCAGCGCTTCCAATGGTTTCCAGTTCTGACGACCTGAGGTTGTGGAAGGAGGCTTGGTACTTGAGGACTCTCCCCACGTTATTCCACGCACTTTTGCAGTGTACCGTAGCTTACAAAATCATTTTGGTCACGTCTTGTCTCTTCGCCATCTCCTACATTTGAAACCTATTTTTTAAATGACTAGCCTTCCCGTCGGAGATATGGAACAAGTTTTGTAAATATCGGAATGTTTCCTTCCAGCCAGTCTTCAACCGTGTGCAGAGGGAACAGTGCGTGTGTTGTATTGTGCACGACACCGTCGCTGACAACTCCGAAGCTGTAGCTTTTGCGCTCCGTTGTAGCGACGCCGGTGAAGATAGACGCGATTTGGTTCTTCCAATGAGAGCATTGTACCGCTCGCGGAAGGACGACGCTCCAGTTTTCCGCAAAATAAAAATACAATTTCATGGTACGAGCCTTGAGATGCGACTTTTCTGAGCTTATAGCAAGCTACTGAGCATGTCGGATGAATTAATGGGGAAGTACTTTATTACGCACTTTCTGATCTCAATGTAAAATGCGTTACTTCACACTCTTTAGCAGTTCGCTATATTCCCACAAAGCTAATTCGATCTATTCGTCTTTCTTCATTGGCAACGATTCCAAGGTTAAACCATCTCTTTTTGAACACACCTTACAGGTCAGCAAAACGCACTCCTTAGTTGGGTTAGCACATAGGCAAGGTCTCTTAATGTTTTCAAGAGTGAATTCTTGGCAGCCCACTTTTAATATTGCTGCCAGGCAAAGAGTAGTTGCTCCCTCTCTCGGTCTTGGTTAACTGTGTCTACCAAACTGAGATAAGATGCCAGATATGTGGACAGCATAGAACCTGCCAGCGAAGCAAAGCGAAAGGGAAAGGCTGCCGCTTTCGAAGGCGGCGGCACGTGGGCTTTAACTCTGGTTGCTCATCCTGGTAATCGCAGGTTGTCTATAGCTTCTTTCTTTCTACCACGTGCATGGATCGTCATATGGTAGTCGTTTCTAATGTACATAGTGACCCTGTCTGTACAAAATAAACAATCACGACAGCTATCTAAAAAATGGATGCGACAGTTAAAAGGTGTGGCAGCATGTCTATGTCCCGCTCAGCCAATGGATTGCCCTTTCGTTCCCACTTTCCGTTGAAGAAAAATAGCCAATGCAGCTTTCGAGAACCTTGAGGGTACTTAAATCTCGACAAGAAAAAAAAGACATAAAAAAAGCGAAATTAGGGAACACTCGCACATTGAAGAAAAGCGAACGCAAGCGCCGAAGCGGCGCGATTCTTTCAGAACTGATAGTTTCACCCCATATAATTCTACGAGGTTTGGAACGTACGTTTGATTTCTCAAACATTGAAGTGCCTAGAGTAAAGACTGAGACTGGGATGTTTCAACAAGCCTAGATTAGCAATCGTTTCAAGGAAGTTGTTTGAAGAAAGAAAAACAAAATCATGCACGCTAGTGGGGAAAACCTTCCAAAGCGACGGCCCGCTGGCCGTCGCTTTGAGAAGGTTTTCCCCACAAGTGCTCTATTATCTCACGGAAAACTTTTAAACCGTCCTATAAATGTTTTTCAGACTCATATGACAACGCTTAAACATTATTTAAGAGAGTTTCGATTTCTGTACTTTACTAAGTAAGCAAACTAAACGTGCGAAAGAACGCCTTACCATATTATATTATAAATACTATCGATATAATCTTTGCCGAACTGTGTGTGGACTCGAGAACCAAATAAAACTATGACCATGTTACAAAAATTACTCATATTTAAGTGAAAAACGAAATGACAGAGATATGCGTCGTAGAATAGAGGTCAAAATATGTATTCTTTTCAGGCGTACTGCTTAATATGACGGAACCACAGGCATGTATCCAGGGGGAGGCCCACGGGGCCCGGGCCCCACCCGAAATCTTCCATTTTGCTGGGACCTCCTGTCCCCCTCCCCTCATACAGCATTTTGTTATGGGCGGGCCCCCCCCGAAACAAAATCCTGGCTACGTGCCTGCGGAACCATATATGTCAAAGAAAGTTTATTGCATTTTAAGAGCACATAAAAAGCTTTTTATATAAAAAAGTGAAAAAAGCTGCGTATTTTTTTTAAATGTCGTTGAATTTTGTACTTTTAGCTCTTCTTCTAGGGAATTTTAACCCTTCTATATGAACTATTAAAGGCAGTAAAAAGTTTTCATTGTTGTTAAAAAATAATAAACGTTGCGAGACTCCAAAATGTGTCACTTGTGAAAACTGAAAATATTGCAAGACCTACGTTCTGCCCTTTTAAAACAAAACAAAAAACTAAGAGGCAAAAAAAAATTCCGTAGTTCTGATTTTTAGTTTTCTTCTTGTCACACACTTTTACACCAACATATATTTTTTTTCCAGATATTTTTGAGGACCCATCATATTTTCTTGCGCGATTTGAGATGAAATCACCCATATATAGACTCGTTTGTCTCTTAAGGTCGAGAGTAAAAATATAATTGCCACCTCTTTTCGTACGCCGGCTGTTATTTCTAGAATTACACTCAAGCTTTGCACGTCTACCTGCACGTTACGAGCATACTTTTCGCGAATTCTGTCCAAGCTCGAGTTTCTTTTGTTGTCTAAAACTGTATTGGGGGTACAATTCAAGTATGGCAGAAAGTGTTCAAAAGCGTTTCTTTAGAATTTGTATGATCGTTATTGGTTGTGCAGCTTATTATGGATATTGGAGATTTTTGGAACGGTGAAACTTGCCCCTACACTGAGTTCAAGACGCGAGAGAGATTTAACTTTTTTTGTATAAATGCCTTCGTGGAATAATCCATTGCCATGGTTTCACGTCATCTACATTCATGTTCACGTAAGTTTTTAGAGTTTATTTAACTTTTCTTTTTTGATAATCAAATAATCTCAATTAGCCTCACGACTCACGTACAACACTTGTACAACACCATTTGTGCGGCTGATATTAATGACTTTAACTAAAAAATATTTAGCATTTAAATTGCTTTTGATTAATTTGTTATCTCGTTGTTTTTGCCTCATTACCAAGGAATCCGCTCTTCATGAGCACAGAAAATGAATGAATGAATGAATGAATGATAGAATGAATGAATGAATCCTCAATACAGTTGTAAGTTGCGCTCGTGTCTGTTTCTCTATCTTGTGTCCGTCTTTTTTTGCGCCAAACCATGTATCCCAACGTTCGCCAACTCGCCCAACAACAAACTATTTTGTAGAATGAATGAATGAATGAATGAATGAATGAAGATGGCCGCTATGGGGCCGGGGCGTTCAGAGCTCAAGATGCGTTCTGACACTAGCAGATTTACGTTGAATATTACATGCATCCTTCCGCAATGTACTGTGTTCACTCAAATTCTACGAAACACGCGAGCTTTGTTTTAACTCATGGGAGTGCTATCTTGGCGGCGGCCAAGGAACTGCTCCAAGATGTAGCGCTCAATGGAACATCACAAGTAGCGGAGGCCACTCGCTCAAGGTCCCAAACGCAGCCGGACCCTGGCCACCACAGTAATTTTGCCGACCGGCCAAGCTAATCGCATCGCCACCTTTTCGGCGGCCAATAAAACTTCATTTAGCAAGCAAGCAAGCAAGCCACTTCTTCGTACAAAAGTGGTAAGATTACTGCTGAAATCATCAGTGATCGAATCACTCACTCAGTAGGCATTTCATATTTCTGCTGAATGAATCATCCAATAACTGGCAATTTTAGCAGTCACTTATTCACTATTATACAAGGGGGTGAAGAAATGCGTACATTGCCCGGCAGGCAAAATTGACTTTTTGTCCTCGGATCAGCCGCAATTTTGACCTTGAGCGAGCGACCTCGCTCGCCCGCCAACAGGATACCATGATATAAGACGAAGTTGGCGTGTTCCGGCGATAAGCTTGGTGAGCACTGTACACGAATCAATGAAAACACTGCTGTCACCTTTGTCCATCTTGCCTCCGGTCGTCATGTACGGAGAATGGATCGGGAGCCTGGAGACCGGGAGGGCGGCAGCCGAAGTGGCCGTTTCCGACAGGCACGTCCCTTGGAGCGACACGAGAGACTGCTGTCGCCGGCAGAAGTTGGCCGTATCCCCCGTCGCAATGTCCAGATTGGAGGACTCGTACACCCCGGCTTCGGGCTTGACCACGCACTGGTCCGAGTGCATGACCGCGGACTCCTTGTCTTCGCTCATAGAGAAACGCCTTCCGACGGTGGACATGGACGACTGCTGCGGCTGCGGGGATATGCAGCCCAGGCTGGACCGAGAGAGGACGTACGACGTGGGTGACCCTTCCGGAGTTAGGTTGAGCACGTCCGGATGCCCCGTCGAAGAAGCCGAAGACGGGGCCATCGGGGAGTGGCCGTTGAGCCAAGACTGCTTGTTGGACGTCTGGTGGCTCAGTTGCGAATGCAGAGGCTGCGTCGTCGACATGAAGCTCGGGTCGGTGTGTAGATCCCGGTAATAGCCTCCCGATGCGGCTGCGTTTCCGGCATTGCCGTCACTGACTAGTCTCTGCTGGAACCCATAGCGGTCGCCCATGGGCAGTCCCGGCGAGCGCCGGAGTCCAGGCGGGCTGTCCGAAGTCGCAGTTTGAGCCAAGGACCAGATTTTTGGCCTGGAGCCTTCCAAGGGGTCAACAATCACTAGCGCGTTTGCGGGGGAGCGGTCGTCGTGGTAGCTAGCGGAATGACGCAGCGAAGAGTGTTGCATGCGGGGGGATATGGGGCCACTGCCGTCATCCGACGAAGTGTCGTGGACACTGTGGTTGCTGCTGCTGTTGGCAGTAGAGATGGCGTTGCCGGAGTATGCTGGGAAAGCGGTCGCGTGCAGGGACGGGTGCGGCCCGCCCTGCCGCGCCAGTCCCTGCATGTCCAGGCAGCTGACGTCGGTACGGTCCAGGGAGCTCGGGGGCTTCCTCGTCTCCAGGTCCGTGTCATGCAGGTCTGCAAAGCATTAATGATTCATGAAACGCGGTATGGGGCCTATCCTCTATGAACTATTCGCACGTGTTCATCAGCACGAGTTGTGTGTAAAGGAACTTATCGCCACCACAAAAACATTTTGGACGATGCCAAATGAATACTGCGAACGCTTGCTTTGAGAGCGCTATTAACCGCAAAGTACACAGCTATGGCAGTCAGCGAATACTTCCATATATCTAAGAGTGCAACGGTTTATATCCTTGTACGAAAATGTCCAAGATGTTAATATGTCCCTTTGAAGGGACATAAGGACTCACTAAAGTGGAGAGGAAGGTTCATTTTATGCCCACCGAGCGACATCAAGTCACTCAGGCGGACACGTACGTTGCAGCATATTTCTTTTTCTTCTAAAACTATACGTTTTGACAGCGTCTCCTTGAACGCTCCCTGTCACACATGTTCACTTCCTCCGGTCGTATATCTTGTATCCATTTGCTGAAAACTCCATGTCAATTGTATAATAAATCATTACCCTGAAATAAGGTTTCTGAGTTATTTCGAGGAAAAAAGACCGAAACAAGTGTAGCGAGCACGCACAGCACGGAAAAGTGATCACATAATTTTTTATGTTCCTTTTGCAGCTGGACGGATGTGACAAACTACTAGTACTTATGTGGGGCGCCAACCTAGACAATAAATTGTGCGCAGTGTTCAACACTAGGATGTACTCCTATGAGTGAAATGCGCAAAAGCGTCGATGCTCTGTTCGCTAGAGCTGTGTGAAGTCGTGTACACTTACGCACTACGACAGGGTTGAAACGTTGGCAACACACTATTTAAAATGTAAAAAAAAACACGAAAAAACATTAAGGTAATTAGCCACCAGTTTCTTGGAGATAACTAAATATGTCCTTTTCATTTATCAATGTTTATACATTTGAGACCTGACAACTGATATGTAGAATAGGTCCCGCTTAAAAATTCATGGCGCGAACGATTTCGAAACACGTCGTTTCAATCTCAGAAAAGTATTTCGCTGGAAACCAAAAGAAAACATTACAGCATTTGTTCCGAGGAAATAAAGAGCTGATATTTATGCCACGAAAACGCTACACGCATAACAAAAATTGCCACCGCACTGCATAACATAGGTAAAGCCGGATTTGTTACGGCCGAGCTGCCGGCAAAGGATATGAAAAGAGGCATAAAATGGATCGTAATCAGCATTTAAAATTCATGCACGCTGCATATTCGCCGATGGCGATGGAAGGAGCGAGCCAAACCAATAGCCGCCGATATGTTCCCCGGTGGCTGCTTTCCTCGTCGTGTACTAGGACTGCTAATCGTCGGGATAAGAGTTAAAAGTGAACACGGAAAACATCTTCCCTTCCAATTAGCCCAGCTTTCACACGGGGCGTTATACGGGACGGGAGCTCGTCTCGTGTATATTCTTCGCTTTTTCTTTTTCCCTCCGCCGGCGCTATGGCGTGTGACGTTCCAAAAACACACAAGCAGAACGAACGCCGAGGCTTATCACTTATTAGTAGCTAACTGACGCGTGTTACTTAGCGAAACGCTGAGGTACGGGGAGACACCGTTCCACAAACGAAACAAAACTAAGCAAAAAAATAGAGTATCTCTCTCCCTCTCTCCTTTGATTATTCCACTCCGTTTTGACCCCCGTGGGGATATCTAGGTCCCAGTAGAAAAAAGGAGGCGTGCTCTTCGAAGCCTTTAATTAAGTCATATGACCCCCCCCCCCCCTCCTTTTTCCCTTCAGTTTTTTTTTTTGTCTCTTTGTTTGATTTACCCCGACTTCCTTTGTTCCTGCGCGGGCTGGGAGCAGTGCTTCGGCGGCTGTAACGTAATGGTTCCCAAGACATTGGTCGGGAGCGTAGGGTCCTACGTTAATGATAACAAACCTGCCCTCGTGGGGGCGTCGGGGCCATCCGAATTTGGCTGGGGCTCCATTGTGCCGTCGGGTTAATGCGGAAGTGGGCCACCTAATGAAGCGATCAAGGTAACGGGCGGCCTCCAAACGCCGTGCCGCGTTCTTCAGAGCACTGGCGCAGGTTCCGCCCAGGTATACGGGACAAGCTGGAGTCCCAGCTTCTGCCGTTGACGGCGAGGGGACATCAAAGGGGTGCCGTTACGTGGTTGCTTTTGGGGGTGTGCCGTTGCGCTGTGGCCGTGTTTATGGTGGTACTATATACCGGGTACAAAAGTAAAGTGTGTGCGTGTGTGTGTTTGTTGGGGAGGGGGTGGAAAGAAGGAGCGGTAATTATTGTTTTAGAGCCTCGAGTCTTTGCTCGATTGTTTTGGGGATTGCTAAACAAACTTTGAAACGCATCAACGCTTTCCGGTGGTAGAAATAAATTTTGCGCGCAAGCAAAGGATAAAAAATGTGAGCGTGTCTGTGTGCGGGGGGGGGGGGGGGCAGCACAGTTCAGCATTTCTCATTTATCCCGAGTGAATTACACAGGAACCGACCGACAAATTACTTATTTTTGTTTCTTTTTCTTGGGGGGCCGGGGGGGGGGGCTGTATACATTTAACGAAGAGAACATAACGGGTGCTTGACTGTTCATTCCAAAATTTCAGCTACGATTTGATCGATGCAAACCGTTTACCTTGAGTCTGGACGTAATCATAGAATGGATGATGAAGACAGACACATGTGTGTAAGGATGAATAATGGTTGCAACGCTCACTAAGGTCTAGATTAATAAATCGCAAAGGTTGAACGAATAAACAAATAAACTAAATTATAAAAAAAAACTTATGAATTTAGGGTTGTCGACGGGATAAAGAGATACTCTCGTTGCAGGCACGTAGCCAGGATTTTGTTTCGGGGGGGGGGGGGGGGCGCCCATGACATAATGCTGTATGAGGGGAGGGGGAGAGGAGGTCCCAGCAAACTGGAAGATTTCGGGGGGGGGGGGCGGGCCCCATGGGCCTCCCCCTGGATACGTGCCTGTCTCGGTGACCAAGGAGTTGAAGGGGAGGACTTCATGTGTGCCATATGTATGCCATCATCATGCTGAGCAACATTTTATTGAAGAAATAAATAATTTGATCTCATATTCGGGGCCTCTGAACTTCAAACCAAGGAACGGTTAGGCTGTATGATAAATGGTCTACAATTATCAAGCGGCGCTCGAGGATGAGCTACAGCTCCAACTTAAACGTACTCGATCCTGTCGGCCGAAAAAAGGGTTAGCCCCCCGAGCGGTGAGACCGGCCCGAGGAGATTCATCGTCATGGGAGCGCGTCCTCCCAATGCATTACACGGCAGTTAAGAGGCGATGAGTCGCGAAAATGCTTTGTTCGCCTTCCTATGCACGCCGCGCGAGGGCCGCTTCGAGGGCCAATTATACGCCGCAGGCGTTTCTCAGAGAGCGGCGCCGCTGTTCCAGCCTGGTGCCGCACCACGGTGTGCGGCAATTAGTGCCGCTAATGAGACGTTTTGATGCTGCTTGCGGGGCGACTTTCCGGTACGGTATCCGGTTTTCGGCTCTCGCCCGACCCTTTGATTATGTGGCACGCGGCCGCGGTGTTATCAAGAAAAGACCCGTCTGCTCCTCGCTCGGATCTCCTTTGCGACGCGGTGGATTAGCGCCGACTCATTTATTCGTATACACGTCACGCCGATGGGGTGGCGCTGCTGTCGGTACTGCGCATGTGAAGAAGCTTCCTCTCGCGCGAATCTGGTTCCTGCGCACGCGCAGTACGCCGCACCCGGTGCGGGCGAACCGCGGCTTGTTGGTAAACATCGTGTTGGTGTATAAAGGGCAGCCACCGTAGACTCGTGACACATTCCCGTAGACGTCCCGCGCTGAAGTAGCGTAACGTAGCAGCTGGAGTAGTGAGGTAGACTGGAACCATCGGCCCTAAACATTGCACGGATTTACTCGTGGTTTCTTTTATCTATATGTAACTGCGAGTTTAGTTTTTTCAGGGGCAAGTTATCCTGACGCGGGCACCTAAGCTTGGAAACGGATATATTGCAGCCATTAGGCTGCCCGTTTGAACGGCAGGCAGTAACAAGCAAGACTCTTCCGGAGGGCCGTTGGCAGCTATCATTTATAGCGAAATTGGCCTACTCGCCGGACGAAAGAATATTGTTTCGACGGCCATTAGTCATTTTAGGATAGCTTCGAAGGTCCGAGGCGGGACGAAAAAGTTTAGCAAGTCCAATGTCTAAGTGACAGGCGAATTACGTCGTTCGCCCGTGCGTGGCTGGAGCACCGGCCCGGTCGTTGGACTCTATTTAGGACGTCTTCATTTTCGCATTCTTTCCCGGACAGTAATGGTTTTATACAAAGCTGTCTCGCAGCATCATTCATCACGCTTCAAATCAACTTGCAGGCCGAAACAGCTGGCTTTGAAGACAAATTACCGAAGATGACCCTCGCGCCCGGAGAATGCACACGACGAACATGATTATGCGAATTACCCGCAACCTGCGCGATAAACGCTCTAGGAAGGGACGGCGTCCTCCTAGGAGTCCTGAAAATCTAAACATTATTTTATGTGTTTTTTTTTAAATATATAACTGGCCCGTAGTGGAAAACGCTAAACTGTAACATTTTGTTTTTTTGTATGTGATTTCACTGTGGCTATCGTTAACGTATAGTGATCTTGAATTCGAAACACATTTTTACTGCGTTACTTTAAAATTTGAGAACACTCACAACATTTAGTAGACGAATGTCTCACTTGTGTGCGTGCGTGCGTGCGTGCGTGCGTGTACGTGCGTGCGCGTGCGTGCGTGTGTTCTGCGTGTGTGTGTGTGTGTTGTTATTTTTTTTTATAACGGTGATTTATGCATTTGTATCAACCCAACTTGTCATGCCTCTGCAATGAGCGGCGCATCAGATGATAAAAGTCGGGATAGATTATTTGGGCGTCACTCTGATCGTCGTGCGTATAGGATGGGTGAGCTCTGTTTCGGCGCAAATATTACACCAGTTCAAAAAATGGTCACAGGGCTCTTCTAAGACTTAAACTTAGTCTTGAATTTAGTCTGAAACAAGCCCGTTTGCATCCAGACCACGAAAGTTTGCTCGCCGCACCTCGATGTCGGCGGAATGCACTTGTCGACGACTAATAAAAGGTGACGGAGCGGCTTCGTGCATGGCGCGCGAGCACGGTCGAGTCAAGGCTGCCACCACCTGCCTGCTGCTTTTGTGTGAGCTTTTTTATTTTTTTCTTTCTTCCCAAATAGAAGAGCGCCATTTTCTTTGCGCTTTTCCAGCAGACCGCGACAGGATATATCCTCATCACATGACCACAGCTCCACTACCCACAGCACGGATTCCGTGTTAGCTCGCAGTTATGCTGTCTCTATTCGACGAGCACGTCCTTCTGTCGGCACGATTAAACCAAGTGGAACAGGACGCCCGGCTTTCTTTTTTTTTAAATATTATTATTCGGCGCATGTTGTTACACGATATAGCGTTTCTCTTACCCACAGCCGAGGCTTTTGGGCCTGCGTTTCTTCTAATTGCAGCACTCGAGAAAGAATATTCAATGAAAAACATCTTTGGTTGGCGGGAATAAGATGTAAATGGACTCAAAGATGAGACACGAATGACATGGATTACTTATAATTTACAGCAAAATGCTTAGGGCTCTGCTCAACAAAGATAAAGCACGAAAGTTTGGACGTATCTTTTGTTTTGCTTAATATTTTGATATATTACTCTTCAACATCTGTAGGGAACGTAACGATAAAAGATTTGCAAAAAACAGAATTTGAAGAGAACAAAAGTTTTGATTGCGCCAGAACGGCACATTCGATTTTTGAAGTTTTCCTTTATGTCATCTTTGGTGACACCTACTACGCAGACTACAAATATCAGAGATTTTATATATTTGTCACTTATAATAGATCATGGAAACTATTGATTTAAATATGGAAATCATCGTGGAGGTTATATAGTTTGCGTAAGAAATGCGCAAACATGGCTCCTTTGACGTATTGTCAATATATTTCTGAACCGTTACCTAAACAAATTGCATAGCTACAATGTTTAAACTTATGTCCATAATTCTTATTAGAACGCTCTTTCACATGGTGTATAAATTATTACTTTATCTCAAAAATTTATATTTTTATGTCGCTTCAAACTTGTCCTAAATAACAGAAATAAAATAATAAAAAGACAATTAAAAAAAATCTTCGATTTCTTCTTAAATTTAAAGTGAATTTTCGTCATCATACTCTTGTAATAATTCACAAGAAAAAACATGTTGCATCGTTTTGTTTCCTTCAAAGTGACAGCACTGCAAAGTGTACCTTGCACTCCGGCATTTTTGCCCAATGCCAGAGATGGGATTATCTTTCGATTCCTTATATTTTATGAGTAGATATATTTCTTTTATGTTGTATTCGGGTACCGGGCTCAAGTTCAAGTATTCTACTAATTAAAACAATACCTGCGTTGCTTTCCATTTTTATTAATTTAACCAATAAGCCTCTTATGCCCTTTAAAATTTTAGCTGAACATTTTCCCCAATAGCGAGACGAAAACAATTGTAATTGCTACTACTACATTTCTTTTTATAGAAACTGATAGAAAAGAATGTACAGCGGTTCAAATTATATGCGAACATTTATACTTATATTCGTGATAAAGTGGGAATGTTTGAGCCCAAGCGTGTTACACTGCTATTCATGACTCTTGTACGCCCGGCTGACCGAGGTAAACCTGCGACTTCACTGGCGGACTTTCAGTAAGACGTCCGTTAATTTGTAATTATTGATCCTAATAAAAATAAAAAGACATTACATAAATCACGAGTAAAGATATCGAGTGCACTAATTGCCTGCGTTGGCAGGAGGGCGTCTTGAGAAGTCAGTCTTTTGTCCCTCTTCATACCAGACTGCCGAATTCCACGAAGCACTCACCTTCGCTGCAATAATTCTAACGAGTGCTAGAAAATCGGTCAACTGGGAATGTGTCTACATACATATAGGGAATGCACGAACTGGAGGATTTTGCCCGATCCTCCTCGGAGAATTGACATCCAGATCTTACACACTGCGAAAATTTCTTTGCTTTGCTATCTTCTTTTTGCCTTTACTAAGATAGTCAGCGCATAGTACACTTCAAATCGCTGCCATAGCTGAAGACGTTCTGTCAAGACGCGACTACACGGGGCTGGCAACCACTTCGTTTGATTATGACCGCAGCGAGCGTGTTGTCTTGTCTCAAGATCACAAGACTCCACGACCTCCTGAAAGCATGACAGGAGAGAGAAAAAAGGAAAGGGAATGCGTTATTAGTTTCGCTATGAAGCAACGTACAGAGTGAGTCTAAGCATGTGATAATCAGTTCCTCCGAAAAATGCACCAGGAGAAAACAGGCGATTATTGCGTGTGCTCTGCGGTCCATGTCGTCTCTGGTTCCCAAAGGCCCTCTTTAGGGTCACGAGGGGGCCACCGCCGCCTCATGTAGTTTGCTTTCTGTCTGAGCCACCGCCTTCCTGATTTAGCGCTGATTAAGTCAGTTTTGCTAGTATTGCGGAACCGACCTAATAATTGTTTTAATATTTTACTGCAATAAATAATCACAAATTTTTTTTTCATCTTAGCGTACGTTTTTGTAAAAGTCTGCCAGTGAGGTCGCAGGCATACCTTGGCCAGCTGGACCTACAACCGTCAGTTTAACAAACTTGGTGGCTCAAACATTCCCACTTCATCGCGAATAGAGATATAAATATTTGCATATAATTTGCAACACTGTTCCTTTTGTTCGACTACTTTCTGTAAAAAAAGAAGAAAAGGTAGTAGTAGCGGTTACAAGTGGAAGAAATTCGGCTGAAGCTCCCAGAACTAGTAACTTTAAAGGGCAAAACAGGCTTATCGGTTAAATAAATGCTAGGTACGAGCAACGCGGGTATTGTTTGAATTAGAAGATTACTTGAACTTTAGGCCAATACCCGAATACAGCACATAAAATATTTCTAGTCAAAAAATATAAGGAATCAAAAGATAATCCCATCTTTGGGATTCGGCAAAAATGCCGGCGTGGAACGCTGTAACTTTGCAACGCTGTAACTTTGAAGGAAACAAAGGTATGCAGGATATTTTTTATGAATAAACTCGAAGAGCATGGCGGAGAACTATCAATACAAATTTGAGAAAAAGTAAAGTTTTTTGTTTTTAATTGTCTTTTGAAGTTTATTACTTTTGTACTTTTGAAACATTTGGAGCGACATAAAATGTTAATTTTTAAGATAAAAATGATTATATATATTATTCGAAATAAAGTTTTTAATAAAAATATATGGAATAAATTGTAATATTGTAGCTATTCAATATTTTTTAGATAACGGCTCAGAAATCCCGTGACAAAACCTCAAAGGAGCCATGTTTGCGCATTTTATACGCAAAATATATAACATCCAGAATGCTGTACATTTCTAAACCAATAGTTTCGCATGATTAATTATAAGTGAAAAATATATAAAATATCTGACATTTGTAGTCTTCGTAGTAGGTGTCACCAAACATGATATAAACGAAAACTTAAAAAAAACAACGAAAATGCCGTTCTGGCGCGCTTCAAATGTTTTTGTTTTCTCTTCAAATATTATGTTTTTTGCAAAATATTCTTATCATGTTTTCTACACATGGTGAATATTAACATGAAGAAAATCAACACAACAAAAAATACGTGAGGACTCGCGTTTGTTATGTTATCTGAAGAGAGCCTTAGGTTATTCTTGAAGCCCTCTTGTAATGTGTTATTACTGTTGCTGTTGTTCTCATTTAGAATCGCGAGACGGATTGCTCTTTACTGGAGGTCGCCGAGTCCACAAATGTTATTTCTGAATTCAACTAGAGTATTCCTAGTAGAAATCTGTAATTATTATCCGCAAAGAAAAGTATGCCAGGAATACCTATGAAATTCCTTTCGCAAGGGATACGGGCGTTCATTTTATACTTCTTGATTCACGTTCCCGCGGTGAAAATGCATGTGAAAATGCATGTGTGTGAATAATGTTTAACCGTACTCTCACGCCTCGTTGAGTATCTAATATATCCTTGAGTGAATTTCACATTGGGTTATTTACACCCATTTTTGACGTTTATTTATTTTCTTAGAGTCGCCATAATTCCGCCCTCGCCCTCTTGACTCCAATAAAGAGCAGCGGTTTAGGGTGAGCAGTTCTAGATATACACCTCTCTGTTGTTCGCCACTAAGACCCTTATTCCTGTATTATCTTTTATTCTATAGAAACAGAAAAGCGTTTTTTATCATACCCAGAAGAATGAGGGACACAGGGAAAGTTTTATAGTTTTTTACGATCCTTTTCCCGTATCCCAAAAATAATACTGAACATCTCCTTGGCTCAGCGATTCCTAATCATAATTAGTTCATCAATTTAGCATGGCCCACATACCAACAGAATGCTGCTTTTGTGGGCCAGCTCTTTATTTTGTATGACTTAATTTAAAATACAAATTGAATTGAAAAAAAAGTTTAAATTCATATCAGATCAGTCTGCGAATATAAGCTAAATCGGCGAATATGAATTGCCGCGTGGTTAGAAATGAAGGCCAATGAAACGAAGTCCACGATGCAGCTAATCCCCATCAGTCCATCTATTTCTCGTTGTCTCCTTTCGACCACCTTTGCGCGATCGTCGCAATATTAAAAATACCAGTAAGAAAAACTTGAGTCACCAAGGCGAGAAGTAGCGACATGGCAACTGCCTTTTTCCCCGCCGTCGAAATCCTCAGATTAGGCGTTCGCGACACCACGTGCCATCCACGCCGACCAAGTCGCCAAGCAAGCGTGACAGCGAGCGTGAACGCAGAGCAGACACGCTTGTCACGGAGCCTCTGTTGTTTTTATGATTGTTAACGCGCTGCTTCTCCGTGTGTCACCGCCGCCGCTCGCTGTCGGTATTTCGCTCCTGGTGTTGTTGCTCTCTCACGCCACGCTTACACGCCCGAGCAACAAGGCGGCCACCCCCGCAGCCGGTTTGCTCGCGACGGTGACATCGCGTTCGGGACACTCCTGCCGGAGTCTGCTTTGCGTATCGGGCATCGCGGAGGACGCCGTTATTCTGGGCATTGATCGAGAGCGTGTTGCCTCGTTGCCGCCGCGGCTCCCCCCCCCTCAGCCTCGACATCGTCCTCACTGGCGAGCTTGGATATGATTCCAATCGGACCGACTGCGGTGGCGGCACTATACGTATCTGCCGTCGGGATCTCGCCTGTGCATACATGTATGCATGAAGCGTTAGACACGGCTTCGCTGCCGAGAAGGGAAGCGTTGCGGGTTGTTTGCATGGAAAGCAGGCTGTCGAATTGAATGGACTGGGAACAGAGGGAAGATGCCTCGCGTGTCGTGTGTATGGCGGAAGTCTTGTCGTTGATTAGCGACAAGGCGTTTGTCGGTTGTGGGCAGCATCCGTGCTGCACTTGATAAGCCGGCTCTATTTATAGCCGGAGAGAGAAATTCCGCCGTCGCACCACGCATGATCCTCCTGATAATTGGGGGTTCGTCCTGCAAGTGCCGCGTGACAGGTGATTATGCATGCGTGTGCGATTGCGTGCAGGTTGGAGACATGAATCGCGACGAGCGGCTGGGTGCTTGTGATGAAACGTTACGGTTGGAGTTGCGTGACGTGAAGACGGAATGCGCCAAACCGGCCAGTGCTTCTTTTTGTTTTCTTTTTCTTGGTCCTCTGCCTTGGATTTTCGCAATGATCAAAGTTCTTCATCTAATCTGTGTTTTCAGTGTTCTCTCTAACACTCCTAGGGCTTGATTACACGTTTTCTACGCGCAGAACACATAAATGACGAAACACGAAGAACTAACCTGGTTTGATATGAAACAAGCTCTTGCGAGTAAAATGGTCAAAACAATACTGCCCTTAGTTGGTTAAAGTTCTCCTGTGACGATCGAAGAGCCTGGACTCTTTTCAATTGGGCCTGAGTGCCCCTAACCAACCGAAGGCAATATTGTTTTTGACCAAGCACGAAGCATTGCATATTTTTCGCCTTGTTTCACTAGCGGAACGAAGAAATAAGTAAAAACAAACTTTTGGGCGTGAAAGTCGTAAATAATTGGAGGCAATGTGCATGTAGCAGAAATGCTACGAAAAAGGTGCGCTCTCAGTTATTTATTCACAATCTAAAGTGTCGAACCCAGACTTCTTACCAGATGGTATCTAGAACACCAAAACACAGAGAACAATAGGCACAGACGGCACTCCTGACCCATTTCTTTTGCTTGCTTATATTACTTGAAGCTTTCACGCTCTCGTTACCGTGATACTCAGAACATACACTATTTTTGGGTCAACCTTAAACAGACAAGGGTGAAAAACGAGAACGTTTTGAGCGCAAAGCACCGCGTTTAGTCGGTCTATGCCAGCGCTGGTCCTTTTTATCTAGTCTCCTTCATTCTGTCCTAACTTTTCTTTTTAATTTTATTTCGGAGGGTATATTAGATGCCAACGCCGAACGAATTATCTGTGGAAGACTATTCATACCCATAAGTTATCAGTCAATTTTTTTTTACATTTCTTGTTTGTTTGTTTTTTAATGAAAAATAACGACACAAGTTTTTCGTTAGTTGAGCACACAATAGTCTTATTTTTTTTTTAGAGATCGTCAAATCGTAAAAGAAAAACATAACTGAATAATCTAACATTTCTTCCTTTGACAAACGAGTTCTTTGGCGCAATCATCATTAAAATTAGAGATAATCGGTCAGTCTATTAACAAACTGCGTATTGGTGACAGTAGTAACGCGTTACTGTAGCTTCATTACTTTTTGGTAACATTAAACTGTGACGAGTTAATTTTCTTTTACATGCAACTCGTAACTGTAGTTCCGTTACTTTTTTTTTTTTTTTGAAGTGGCGATGAAAATAACAACGCGATTTTTGTCGCCATTTTTTAGTTTCTTGAGGAATGAGATACGGAACGAGTACAACCTACTCATTCCCTCTACTTTCCAAATTATTTGTTAAGACACTTCGAGGGTCAAGTTCGTCTTGCGCCAACCTGTGATTACCTTGTTTCTCGCGAGTCACAACCCGAATATAACACCGTGTAAATTCGATTAAAAACAAAAAACCTAGTTATCTTTACGCACGCTCGTAATTTGTTATTGAACACTTACACCTTAACTACTTGAAGCTCTATTTATGTTACCTTTTTTTTCTGCGTAATCGCTTTCTAATCACATGAGCCATGAAACGATACACGCACAGGTCATGGGTATGTTCCGTATCTTGATTAGCGCCACTACTCCGACGGGGTGTTAACATTCAAGGCCAGTGGCGGATCCAAGGGGGCGACGGGGGGGGGCCCCCCCCCAAACGAAGTCGACCCCCCCCCCTCTTCCCTTCTCGGAGGGCAATTTGACATGGGTGGACCCGCCGGTGCACAAAAAAGAATGGGAGAATAGTATCCTTACAAATTTTCCGCCCCCCCCCCCCCCCCCCCCCCCAAAAAAAAGGGAGTTCTGGATCCGCCCTCTGTTCAAGGCAAAACCTGCTGTTATTTGCGCGAGGTTTGTTCCCATGGCTTGCTAGGGACAAAGTAAAATGTGTCTAGGACTCTAGATAAAGCCCAAAGCAACTGTCAACGAGCTAGCCTGTCATGCTCTACCAGGGACAGGGATGTTGATGAGGGTAAGATGGAACTTCCGTGGTCGGATTATACAGAGAGCATTTTTTGATGTGGTGAAAGGCGTTGCTAACAACTTCACCGGCAGTTTACAAGCTTTGCAACAAGGAGTACTTCACCAAGAAGACTTCGAGCTTCTACTGGTTGCCGTGGTACACACCGTAAATTTAGGTTCCCATGAATAGACAACGACCAACGAACCGTAGGCGAGGAGTGTGGAAGAGAAAGCGCTGCTGGCAGCGCAGGGGAAACATTCCCGACAAAATCAACCAATAAAAATGACGACGATTTTTTTTTCAATTTCGCCCGAGCGTTGTGTTTACCAGTTAGGCGTAGTGGTGGCAAAAAAAGAAACTGCAGAGGCAATGGCTCTCTGTAGCCTCAACGCCTAACCCGGCAATTAAACATCTGTTCGTGCTACACAACACAGCCATTTCGCCGATCGCGCCAGTTGAGTGCTTGTTCAACAAGGGGAATGGGTTCGCCACCAAACGAGGGAAACTTTCTGACAATAATTTCGAGAATCAACTGCTGCTTAGATACATTATGAAGTAAAACGCTCACTTTCCCTGCACTTCATGTAATAAACTTGGGCGGGGCGCGCTTTCTCGTTTTTTCCCCGATCTTTTATTTGTCATGAAAAAAAATCATTGAAAGAACGCCGTTACGTTTTGGAAGTAACCAACTGTAACGAGTTACTTTGGCGCTACGGCAACTTTATCGGGAACTTGTCTACTTTTTTTGTAAAATGTAACAGTAATTGTAATTAATTACTTTTTGAACGTAACTTACGCAAGACTGATTGGTGATATACCCCTTTGAAGCTGAATTTTGCGTGCGATCCTGGGGGGGGGGGGGGGGGGGGGGGGTTGGCAGGTGGCGGGGACGTCCTAACCTTACCTTTAGAAAGTTTCAGATAGGCAGGCATACTGGCACTTGGTTTCCTTGAGTGCCTGCCGCGCTCTGACTTTTAACTATACAGCTTGCACACTGGCTCCGCGTTTGCCGAGGGGACTGAATCTCAAAGCTGCATGGGCGTGGTCACCCGTGAGGTTGGCGCGATTACTTTGCAAATTATTGCTGACCTTCGCAAGATATTTGGTGGGTATTTCAATTATCCTTTCCATCAAAGAAAAGCGGAATTTGACCAAGTCTTACCAGGCTGAAAACATTCGAGCATTTAAGCAAAAAGGAGCACACTAAACTAGCTTTCACAGCTTCGTATTACTGTCCCAACTATGCTTAGACGTTGAAAAACGGAGTAAAAATATATCCCCGCAGTATACTTTTTTAACTCTACGAAGAGACATATCAATTTCATATTCACATTGTCATAGGAACATCAGACGCTTTTAACGTTGGCTCGTTAAAAGCGTCTGTTGCGAAAGTTATGTACACCGAGCTCGGTGCGTCCCGCCATAATAAACCTACATCAAAGTTTTCAGCATATTGTCAATCATCAATTCTCGATAAGCGCGGGCAGCTGAACGCTCCTCCGAGAAGGTTAGGGCCCGGTCACTGAGCGACCAGATTGGTAAAAACGTCTTTTTGCACGTTGACGCTAAGAACGCATTTCGACAGAGCTGTTGCATCATACGCAGATGCCGTGTCGAGTCGGAACTTCTCGTGGCCACCTCGCGACGCCATCGAGCGATAACGTACTCCTAATGGGCGGCGTTCGTTGCCAACGCCAATTAGAGTCCGGATGGCACAACAAACAAAGGCTCCACTTTGAGCCGTTACACGGAACAGGCACGGAAGCAATAAACGGGGCTCTATAACAGGCATTGTTTCGGTCTTTCGGGTCCTCGGCTTTCCTTGCGGGAAACCCCAACAGCCCCAAGCACGAAACGGAAAACGGCCATTAGACATGATAGCCTTCGTGATCGTATGCAATTGTTCTCGCAAGGCCCGCTGTCGACGCTGTTGATTATACCATTCCCGAAATAACGACAATTACGTGTAGAAAGATGCAGACGTCCATTCCGCACGCTGACAAGGCACTCGACACTGATACGGTCCGAAATTTATAACTACGTTTGCTAATACGCGACTCATCGCAGCATAGAGGACTCTATTCGGCGGCGACACGATAAGAGCCTTGTTTTAGGAGAATATTGAGTCATCGGTTTACGGTGGGATCTTTTTATAATACGTAATTGCGCTTAATTGCATGTATATCTTGAATTGCTTGTGCTTTGCTCGTACAGCGGAAGTGTGAAATATAACCGACATAGAATGACTCTAGTTTTTTCCTCGATGCTATAGGCACGTGCGTAGAGTGGAAATTTGTACCCATACATTAGGGCGCGATGCCTTATGCCGTTAAATCGTACACCATTTTTTTTTTGTATATGACTGCACATTTTATAGAGAAAAGGACGGACAGACATGTGTTTTTCGTCCTTTTTTGTCCCCTCGCTCCAGGGTTATACCATGTCTGTCCTAAACCAGCCCACTTGCCTGCTTGATTTAACTGCACATTTTATACTGTAAAGCCCGCTTTTGCTTTAGGAAAAGTAAATAGCTAATTGAGTACCTATAACACGCCCTCAAACAACATTGATAGTTACCACATTTAAGGCAAAGTCTATATCTATCAATTATTTTATGAACGTCCAGGAACACGATTGCATAGTTTTTGGAGGTTGGCAACCAGACCCCTAGGCACAAACACCCTAGTAATAATTGTAGTGGTTGCAAGGTAGACGGTGCCCGCGTCTGTCCTCACTCGTACACACAGGCTGTCCGGATGTGGAAGACGGCTGCGAGATTCGCTGTGCTATCGGTGTGCGATGTCTTACCAAATGGTACCTCAGCCGTTCCTTGGTGCGCCAGTACCACGCACTCTAGCCGCCATGTATCATGGGCTCAACAGCTGCGATTCCACCTCGTGGCATCGGTTTGAAGTCCGCATTGCACTTCCACTGAGCCACTTCCAAGATACACTTCGACGCTGCCTTGTTGCTTTGGGCAGCGGTTGGACTGTTTTCTCCTTCGATCACGGAAGACACGAGGGTGAGTAAAAAATTATCCGCGCCCTGCCTGTATAATTTATTTTAATCAGAACTTTCCAAATCCAAGCCTGCCATGGATTGATTTGCAAATGACTCGTTAAATCATCCACTGCCATTCGTTTATCGGAGAGAACCATTTCACGTGTACGCGCTCAATGCTTTCGTCCGTTGTGGACGCGGACGGGTAGTCCGGCTCCTTGTTAATGGCTGACACTTGTACGTTCTTTCTGTATCCTTTCAAACACACTTCTTTGCGACAAACCACTTCCTACTCGCAACTTTCACGGCCTCTAGTGGCCGCTATAGTTCCCTCTCAAAATGGCTGTCATCTGGATGATCATCGTAAACAGCTGAACAAGATTCGGTCTGGGACCGCGTAACTAATTCTCATTTTGTCGAATACGAGCGATACGAGAGCCTTACGTCATACTTCCTCGTCAGGAAGGTGTAAGCAAGTGCCTTTATTGCGAAACCGACCATCCAGGAACTATAGGGAGCGCGATTTTCACAAAGCGGTACCACAATTGCTGAAAGTTGCGAACACTGTGCACGAGGTCTTCGATAAATATCGCCACCAGACAAACCATCAAGCCACAAAAACAGTGGCTGGCTCCCCCAACTTTCGCAAATGACAAATGGGGCAGCCATTGTTCTCCCACCTCAGTCACAACTGCTGTGTCCGGGGGACAGCGACCACGTAGAAAAAGCGCTCATAACAGTGTGCGGCCAACAGAAAACTTTTTAAGATAACAGGAGTGCGGTTAACTTTTGTTTTAATCACCCTCGTATATTGATTGTATAGTGCTCTGGATACGGCGCCAATCGCACGTCGTGGCTTTCGGTCATTTCTCCTGGGATTTACCTTTGCCGGCTGTGGAAGCCATCAATAAGTCGCGTCGGTCATCTCGAAGCACTACGGTACGTTTGATCGTTTTTGTATATTTACTAAAAGCTCAAGATACGCAGGGTGTGGCAAATTATCTTCACGCTTCTTGCTTCGTGATTAATTCTTCGGCCTCCTCAGTGGCCAATGCCGGAATCTGATAGGCTGAGAAGCGACGATGCGATCCTCGGAACTCACCACGCCCTGCGCTTCGTAAGCTCTTAGTGACTCTACCACTTCTAGACGTTTCGAACGAAGGTGGAACGGAACTTGGCCTCGCATTTGCTTTTTCTTCTTTCACGTGGACTGTTCAATTTGCCCAGTCGCCGAGTTTGGACAGATTTTGCGAAGTGCTGAAAACCGCATGATTTTACTGGCGTTCGCTGGAGCACGGTTGTCTGCTACCGAAACGGTTCCTATTGAACAGGAGGTGATCTGCGTTTTAGATAGGCTGCTTTTATCGAAGTAGCCACATAACTTATACAGGCATAAACTGAGGGAGAGGAGGAAACGAGAGCGCGCGATGACGCCGAGCTCTGACTGGAAGGATTAGTGGGTTGTACTGTGGAGACAAAGGCAGCAAGCTTTGCCACCTGCCTTTCTCCATTGCACTACCACGGCCACTCGATCCACGCACGAGGCACTACTTTGTCCACTGCACATCCCACTAATCCTTCCAGTCATAGCTCGGCGCCATCGCGATCTCTCGTTTCCTTCTCTCCCTCAGTTTCTGCCTGCATACTTCGATTAGGCCTAAAGTAGTAACGTGGCGAAGACTGAGCGCAAGCGTGTTGTTTCGCGATGGGCCCGCATACAACGGGGAGCAAAGTGTAGTCCTGACGGTCACTGTTACTTTAAAGCCCGACCCACAGAAGCGTCTTTTGTCGGGAAGGAAACCGGTTTCAGTTTCCTTCCCTCCATTCTCTTTCGCACTCTTGTATCCTCCTCTCTCCACGGGAACGGGTCTCCGAGCTCCTCCACACGACGCCGCGCAGGCGCACAATGACCGACGTTTTCTGCTTTCTTCAACGCCGCCATCGTTCCGGCAGAAAGGAGTGAAGGTTTCCCTTTTCTTGAGTGCGAAGGAGGAAGTGAGGGAGAGTTTCCTCCTTTCCCACTTCTCGTTGGCCTTTTAAGATAAAATTAAATAGAGAACACAAAATACTTTTAAATGCCTCCTCTCCACAGATAAAAAAGAAAAATAACGCTGATAGATCCGATGTTGTTGGCAATTGACCGCTCCCTCATACCCGAGTCCCACTAGAACGACAAACGAAAACAAACGACAGCGACAAGCCTCCAACCCATGCAGCATGCTCGCGATGGTACCTTTGACAGGCGATTAGTCGTTCGGTGCTCGTGCACGTGTGATTGCAAGCCTGCCAAAGATGCATTCGCGTGCATGATGCTCGTGTTTCAGCATAGCCTCCTCTATTCTACAAAGCCTGTCAAATCGCGAAAGACTCTGGTTTGAGGCTTGTCGCTGTCGTTTGTTTCTGTTTGTCGCTCTAGTGGGACTCGGGCATCGAGAGTGAAGCCAAAACAAGAACAAACGGGAATGTGAGAAAACTATTATCCTTGCTGCGCACGTTACAACATACCGCGTTACATGAATAGTGAGCGCGGGTATAGACCTCTGCAAAAAAATCCCCGTCTGCTGCGCTGCCATCTTTGTCTGCTGGGCTGTGGAACGCCTTTCGAGCATGCGCTGTAGCTCTGCTGTGGGGTACATCGGACGCTGCGGATGCGTCCACAGCTCAGTGACTCAGCATTATTCGCCCGGGTGATAAGCGACGCCAAGGTCTATACCCCGCTCGCTTAAAGGGCTGCTCCGGCCGTTTTTTGAGCTACCTAAACAAATGGCATTTTCTGACTACCCGGGCTTCAGTCGTCACGGTATGCTATTTATTTTCTCCAAATTCAAAATAGCAATTGAGAAAACCGTAAATGAAGTTGATGAAGTTGATGCCGGAAACCATGCATTCAAATTTTCGCGCGCTCTTCAGTGGTGCGACTGTCACATCATGGTACAGACTTTGCGGGATGTGCATCATGCATGTAGTCTTAAACAGAGTATGTCATCAGTGTTTTTGCGTGCTTCTCAGTGAATCAGTTACCAAACATTCTTTTCCCACCTTTAAAC
This sequence comes from Ixodes ricinus, assembly GCA_037355805.1. NCBI lineage: Eukaryota > Metazoa > Arthropoda > Arachnida > Ixodida > Ixodidae > Ixodes > Ixodes ricinus. The sequence continues at coordinate 198,354 of JAZHYW010004862.1, forward strand.
GTCTTGTAATCAGTTGGGAACATGGCTTACTGCCCCCTTTGTACCACTTCTGTCGTCACAGTTCAATGTTGCCAGTAGGGCTCCCAGTTTGAGAAACACGATGAACAACGAAATTAAAAGATTCAATAACTTCGCGAATTTTTTTCTTTTCAAACAATACTTGGGGAACTCGTAGATTATCTTCCCTGCAGAAAAATTTTACGTCTGCCTTTAAGAACCGACCGCTGCCGACTCGTCATGCGATCCGACAGAGCCAAATCAAGCAGCACCAAAAGTGTACAGTCACGGCTCTCGTTGCATTTATGGGTATGCTACTATCGCCGACTATACCAGTCACGCAGAGCGAATGGGCCGCGATCCTGGGCTTAAAGCGAAACGAATGTGCAGGCGTGGCGTCGTGTTCTATGGTCGTACGGCTTCAAGTGACGCGAGAAAATCTGAGAGAAAACCCAGGCTGACTCCTTGGCTGCCAATCAGGATCTTTATCGACCAACACACTTTTCTATAAACAAGCCCGCGTTTGCCCCCACCGGGTGTGGGCATTGCGCGTGCGCAGAACACCAGACTTGCCCGAGGCGAAGCATCTGCGCATGCGCAGTGCCCACAGCAGCGCCACCGCAGTGCTGTGACATCAGAGGACTGAGTTGGTCTCTAAGGCTTTCATATATTTCCGATGATAATCGTTCGTCGTTTTTTTGACGTGAGCGGACGTCCGATTGTGTCGATGAAGGAGAGTATAGCTCGGGTGACCGACGACACGCATCGCGGGAGCTGAATGCTCCATGCCGTAAATCACACCTGGTTTGACGTCCCGTTGAGCGTCACTGTCCGCCTTGTCTGCGCAGTCGTTGTCGGTGTCCGACGCGGCACCGTCGGCCTTGTCGTCCCCAGATTCGTTGTTCTTGTTCCGAGGTTCCCAGGTCATTTTATTCTCTTTCTTGAGCCGCCGACGAGCGTTCGCGAACCACGTGGACACCTGCGCAAGCAAGAGACAAGTGGAGCGTTCAACTCCCTGATTTGATTGTCCTCGCCCGCCCGCACTGAATCGAACTCATAAACATAGTTGCAAACTTCCGTCGTGAAAATTTAGAAACGTTCTCCTCATTTGGGTCAGCGACATGGTAAAATTTACGGTCTCAATGATTCGGTGCTTGTGAACCAATCTCTCTCGTTGGGCCCTAAACTCGTGAAACACGAAGTTGGAGCCGAGAGTTCGCTGAGCGCGCAGATTGGACGTCGGCGAAAAAAGCGCAAAGTCATCGTCGTGATAGGCCAATCGGTGCGCTCTGTCAACCTCGGTTCCAACTTTGTGATTGACGAGTTTAGCGACCCTTATGTGTGTAAATGTAGTTTGCAATGCCTCCTTTATGTTTATTTCATTTTTTTGCAGTATGTGTTTTTATTGTTGTTTTTAACAGCTAAAATACTTTTTTTTTTCTTATGGCAAAAGACAATTTAGTGCTACCAGTTGTTTCGCACTTTCGGGTACCACTGCATTGCAGGTATGCGGCATGTAGGCATGCCACCGAAAGACTCAAAATTTTGTATATGTTTTTTTTCTTCTTTTTTAAGATTCACAAACTCGCGCGCGCACGCACACACGCACTTGCACATTATAAGTTATCGCCGCGAAATTATGACAAAGTGCGACTTTTCATGCTCTTGTTTCCCTTTTATTTTGCGCACACAGCTGTATGCTGCGCGTTACATACACGTATAGCGCAAACACGACATCAGCTGGTTTTTCGGATTTTACTTCAAAGATATATTTTACTGCATAGGCAGCGTATCATCTAAGCACATTTCACTACACAAGTATGCGCCGAGAAAGTGAGGGAGAGGAGGAGACGAGAGGGGACGTCAGAACTCCGAGCTCTGATTGGTAGCGATTAGTGGGTAGATCTAAAGCTAGCAGTTCTTGTCTCCACTCCACCCGTCAGAACGCGTCAGAACGCGGAACGCCGGCATTCGACGTTTGACGCTCGCATTCGAACGCGTTGGACGAGTACAGTGAAGATAAAAGGCAAAGGTAGTCTTTGTCTGCTCTGCACTCGCGTCGAACAATTTCGAACGCGAAACACCGGCATTCGGCGTCTGGATCTCACATTCGAACGCGTTCGGCGAGTGCAGTAAAGACAAAAACTGCTACGCTTAAAAAAAAAACAAAAAAAAACGTTTTTGAAAGGTTTTTTGACGCCCCAAGAACTCTTTCAGCTCGTGAAGAACGGTTTCGCCTCAAGCACTATCGCCCCTTGGTGCACTAGAACGGCAACTGGGCGATGAAGAGCTCTTTCGAATAAAAAAAAAAGCTGCTTATAAGAAACCTTATAGGTTTTTACAATGAAGAACTCTTTTAAGTGATAGCTTAAAATAACTTTTTTAGGGTGCAAAATATGGACAACCCGAAGAACCCTGGGTTCTTCGGCTTGTTTATGTTTTGCACCCTAAAAAGGTTCTTCGGCTTGTCCACATTTTGCACCCTAAAAAGTTATTTGAAGCACCTGCTAAAAGGGGTACTTCGTGAAAACAAAACCTCTAAAGGGTTCTTCTAAGCTCCTATTTTGCGAAAAAGTTCTCCATCGTGCAGTTGCCGTTCTAGCGCGCCAGGGGGCGATAGTGCTTGAGGCGAAACCGTTCTTCACGCGCTGAAAGAGTTCTTGGGGCGTCGAAAATGTTTCAAGAACAGATTTTTTTTTTTTTTTTTAGAGTGTAGCTATGCGTCGATTTACTAATCAGTCGAACCAGATCTCGGCATCCTGACGTTCCCGCGCGCTATCTTCTCCTTCTCCCCCTCAGTTTGTCGGCGCATAAAATAACAGCTTCCATCTGTGAAAAAAAACTGATAAGTGGGGTGTTCAGGTGTTCGCGTTAACTGCGTCGCGCTCTGCATTACAGGGTGTTCGGGAACTTTTTTTTTTAATGTTTTGTTCGCAGCAAAACTACGCACCGCCGAACGTTTGCTCTCCACTCAATTGTAGCACTAGCGGTCCGGACCAGGTGCAAAAGTCTCAGAGTTGCCGTTTTTTGGTTCAAAAGTTATAAAACGATTTTCAGGAGTTTGCAACGAGAAAATAGGGTGCGTTCCTGGTGGCGGCACCCTTCAATTTTCGAACGCATTCGTGCGCTTCGTCGGCCGCCTTTTTCCCATTAAAAATTGCCGAAAATCACTTATGATTTTTTAACCAGATAACGGCAAGCTCCGAAATTTGTCATAATCTCGTTTTGCATAGTTGCATAAAAAATTTTTTTGACACCCTGGACTCGCATCCGCTTAATTTCATTATTTACATTCTAATGCATAGCTAGTGCGAGGTACTTGGAATTGTTGCACCATTCCTTTTGAAAAAGACACTGTTAATTGCAGGTACATATTACTTGACATACGTTAGAAATAAGTTACCTGTAAAATTTAAATTTTCTTGGAAATTTACGATGAAGTCAGATGTATTTGGTTACGTTAAACCCCGGGAAGTGACTTGCCTGAGTGAGCGTCATCTTGGTGATGATGGCCAACATGATCTTCTCGCCTTTGGTCGGGTACGGGTTCTTGCGGTGCTCGTAGAGCCAGGCCTTGAGCGTGTTCGTCGTTTCTCTCGTGGCGTTTTTCCGCCTGGCCGCGCTGTCCATCGCTCCGTACCTGAGAAGTGCGCAACCAGGTTAGTTTTCAACAATTACCTCGATGTTTTGTTTTCTTTCTCTTATATTGAAAAGGTAAATTTAGTTTAAAGTAATGTCGTTAAAAAAATTTCAGAAATGAACACTGAAGCGATCGCGTTCAAATTCAACGAAGCCTAACGTTGTTAGCCTTTAAAGTGTGTGTGTTGTGCGTGTAGCGTGCGTGTGTTGTGTGCGTGCGCGTGTGTGTGCATGTGGGCGCGCGTGTGAACTGTGTGTGTACGCGCGTCTGCATCCCCAACTTTCTTGGACATCAACGCGACATCAACGCCTCGGCGCGGAAATTTCAACTGAACAACAACAAACGTCGCAATGTTCCCCTGTAATATTTTAAATGACAGTCATAAAATATCAATAAGCAGTAAATAAAATCTATGTTTAGTTACTTTTGTTATGTGGCAGCAAAAGAGTGCGAGGATATTCGTGTCTTTCGGCTCTACAACATGTGCAGTCGAGTCCTTCATTAAACCTAGAAGTTCGGGCCTCTGCATTCGTGCATCCATTAATATTCGGTTCATCGAAATGTCAGTTTGATCGTAATTGTGTTCCCAAAATATGTGTCTTTAGTCATGGACAGCTTACGAAATCCAGGGTTATTATCTTCCCACCTATTTCTACGTCATTCGTTTCTTTGGCATTTTCATCGAATCATGAAGTCAACTCATTTGCTACGAAGCCAATCATTACCCAGGCTCGCGCGCCCTGCCATTGTTAAGCTGACCGAGACCTGTCTCAGAGCTCAATGGTGGAGTAACGAACGTTTGAACACACACGTCTCGTTAGGCAACGCCACCGCGGTGGTGCTGCTGTCGGTACTGCGCATGCGCAGACGCTTCACTCCTCCCGAATTCGGTTAGTGCGCACGCGCAGTGCCCCCACTTGGTGTGGGCAAAGCGGGCTCGTTTGGAAACACCCTGTTAGTGTAAAAGACCTTCGCGAAAATCGCCTTCTGCGCGCTGCCATCTTTGTCTGCTGGGCTGTGGAACGCCTTCTGAGCATGCGGTGTTGCTCTGGTGTGCGGTAGCCCACACTCTGTGCATGCGTCCACGGGTCACAGGTCAGTGATTCAGCATTTTTCTCCCGGGTGATAAGCGATGGAAAGGTCTATAGTATACGCTTGTTCTCGCTCAACTCTGACCATACACTCAGTTCCACACCAAGTCCAACCGCAGTCAATACTATTATCCTCGGGAGCCAGTGAGGCAGCGTCAAAAGTGCATCGTCATGGCGCTCGTCGTCTTCGTATGTTCGCTATCACCGTCTAAAGCCTGATACACACGGTGCGCTTTTTGCATGCGATTTCGCACTGCGACGTTGAGCCCTGCTGCTTCCATGGACAACGATTTGTTTTTCTGACGCACGAGCGGCGTCGCAACTGCAAAATCGCAAGTAAAATCGCACCGTGTGCATCAGGCTTAATGTTTTTAAACCAATCACACCGAGAAAAAAAGAAGAAGAGAGCTGAGGAATGGAGAATTAAATGACGTACAACTAGGCTAGGTGGCGCAAGCTACCGCCCGATATAAAGGGTACAGCCGTTAGTATCCATCCATCTATCCGTGACGCATTTGCTGTGCGTGATCGGTTTAGTCGCTGGCGACAAACGCACAAAGACGACGAGCGCCGGGACAATATGCACTTTTTGGCGTTGTTTTTAATTGACGCCAGCAAATCGTAGCGTCGGCTGCGCTTGGACACTTGGTGCGAAACGGATTACAGAAGCATCCGTATGTTTCCGGTGCTTTGTATTGCCGAATTCCGGCATTTATGGCCAAATCGCGTTATTCCGTGTACGACGTGAAAGCGTACCGGTCTCCATATGGACTGTAACGCTGCTAACGCAGGGTCGTAAGGGTAGCAGGCGGCAGCGGCTTGTGGAATTGTTCCCCAGGTGGCTCTGTTGTCCTAGAAGAGAGAAAGAAAAACAAAAGAGAGAGAGAGAGAGAAACGTGAGTGAAACGTTTAATTAAAAATAGATGGACTTTTTTGTTTTACAAATCATTGAGGTTGTTAATAATTATTGCCCCGAAAACACTATCTGCTTACACTATTGGTAAGTACAAAAACAAAATACCTATCATGACGTTCGCAAAGCAAGCGAAATCATTGCAGCCGCTGAAGTGTGCGCCTTACATCCGCTAAAACCAATAAGCAAAAAAAAATATTATATATATATATATACTCGATATATAAATATTGGTTTATTAATTGTTTCTTATCCTGAACACGTCCTAGACAGCCATTCCGATAAAGGACTTCCCTAAAAAGATTTCAGGTTGAGCGGATAGTCCTCTTTAAAAACTAAACACAGCGCGAATAAGACGAAGGACCAGAGAAGATGGACGGAGCGCCGATTTTCAACTTATATTATTAGTAAATCAAGCACATCGATGTGAAAAAAGGACAACATTCTTTTTACTAAGTCATTGACTATGCAACCTGTCCAGAGCACCTACAAACTCAAGTTCCTTGTCATATAGCGCTATCGATGCCACACTAACACACCTATCATTCTAGCACCGCGATATGAAATATGCCTCTGTAATCTCCTCGTGACATGCTGGCTAAATCTCCCCAGAAGGGTCGTATTTTCTAGCTTGGGTGACGATCATCAACTGACAGCTCGTGTTCCCTCAGTCTGTCATTTACACACCTTCCGGTTTGGCCGATACACACTCTTTCACAAGGAACCGGCATCGGCCAAAACCGGAAGTTGCGTGTATAACAGGCTAAGAGAGCACGCGCTGTCAGTTAGATCATCGCGATCGGGATATCTCGCTATTCATTGCAGCAGATTGGGGTGTGTGTCTGAGCTATAAGATACGACCCTTCTGGGGATATGGAGTATGGCCAGCGAGTCACGAGGGAGAAGCAGAGGCATACTTCCTATCGCGGTGCCAGATTGATAGGTGTGTTGATGTGGCATCAATAGCCCTATATGACCAGCAACTTGAGTTCCTAGGTGCTTTTCACAGATTGCATAGTCAATGACTTAGCGAAATCAAATTCGTAATTTTTTTCTTTTTTCACTTTGATGTGTGATTTACTAATAAAATCAGTTGAAACTTGAAAGTCAGCGCTCTGTCCTTCGTCTAGTTCACGCTGTTTTTAGTTTTTAAACATGCATACCCAACTCGCCCAAGTTTTAACCATTCTTCGGATAATCCTGTGCTACCAAAAAAGAACAATAAACGTGCGAGTTGTGAGACAGGCTTTTAAACTATTTAATACTGCCAACAGGCCAATATGCATCTCGTGCCACAATGTGGGGTGGCGTTTCATTTCTTGCAATCGCTGTGCCTATCCTCGTAACGAGGAGCAAAGGGTGGAACAGATATATGTTTTGGAATGCAAAATAACATTGCAACATTTCCAAGCGCTAGCTGTGCTTGTTCCAGTGTTTTGCGGCTCTTGTAAACTACCTTACATGTCATCGTTATATCTGGGTAAAATACACCTATCTGGAAGCGTTAGGGCAATTCAAATTATATTCTCAAAATGGTTTCATATCTCCCCGCTCTTCTGAACCCCTTTCAGGTTTTAAGTCCCGCGTCACTTCATCGAATCTTGTTTTTATTTTTAATTATTGTAAAGCAACAAAACAAATGAATGAAGATGTTGTCTCCGTGAATGTGGTACTAGTTACGCTAGCGTACAAAAAGAAAAAGGAAAAAAAGAGCGTCGCGTTTTACAGCGCCACCTTCCCAATTACCGTGGAAGGGAGGGAAGTGCTCAGCGTGGGTTTTGACTTCCCTCGGCGACGGCGTTGGATGTCTTTCTGAAGGGCAATCGTAGGGGCGTGGAAACCCGCACCGCTTCTCGAAAAGCGAGGCTGTCCGTTGCAGAGCGCGAGGAAGTTCCAAAGACAAGATTTACGACTCGACGGCACACTCTGCCGCTGCTAATTACACTGGCCATTTCGTCGCGTTTCTCTTTCCAAGCCGGTTGCGTATGCACCACGCGTACTACGCTGTACCGCCAACAAGAGGAAGATGCCCGAGAATCACTGCTAATGGCCGTAAGGACCTAACTTGCGTGTCCGCAATGCGTGTCTCGCGTTTTTCTTCTCCTTCTTTGCTTTCTTTCGTCACCGAAAACGATGTCTTACTCGAAAAGCTGTGGGCCACCGACCCTCGAAGCAGTCGTTCAGTCCGTTTAGGGCGCCAGGGTGCGGCGTTTTGTTTTCCCATCACGTCTGGATATTTTTTTTTTTTTGTAGAATCTGATATGGGTGTCCTCGTGCGCGGCGCGAATCTCTTTGGGTGTTTGTGTGTATTTCTCGGCATGTCTCGAAACCATTTTAATGATGAGTAATTTTCTTCTTTCGTCGGCTGGAGATGACGATGTAATTAGAGAAGATTAATATAATGTCTCTGTTACTTGAAGTGGTCGTACACATTTTGAGATGACTTATGCTTTATACTTCCGAGAGCGTTGGCGTTTTGTGCGCCCCTCCTCGTCCCCGAACCACCACCACCATCTTTACTCGTAGGAACGTGGGCATAAGGCATGCCACTCCGCTAAAGTCTGAATAAAAAAAATCATTTTTGGTAAAATAAACAACGTGCTCGTTAGCCATAATGGCGTGTATTCATTGCTTTCAAAGTTTTGGTGATAGTGACGGTTTGTTATAAATTAAGCCCAGCATACATAATGCGTTGTGGACTCCGACCCCTTAATATCATATCTGGCCCTAAAATTAACTTAGCCTCTCAAACGGCGCAGTCAGAAGGGCATCGGCTGTGAATGCCCAAATAATTTCGCTAATATATATATAGGCAAAAGTAAGGTGCGCAGACACAACAGCCTTGGGATGATAAAACAAAATTAAAATTTGATGGCGAAACAAGTTATACAAGAAAAAAGAGTAAAGTGCAAAAAAAAGTTGTATTAGTTTACAAGAACAATCAAGGCTAGACACAAGTACGCTAGATACGCGGAGAGTAGACTAAAAACGACGAAATAAAAGTCAAAGTTAAACATAAGAAGTTAGAAAAATAACTTGTTCAATGAAAAATATAAAAAAAATAAAAATAAAAAAGTAAGAAAGGGGCCTGACGTCCGTCGACGTTTCGACAGTGGCACTGTCTTTATTCTATTTTCCATTCAACAATATATTTTTGTAAGTTCTTGTGTTTAACTTTGACTTTATTCCGTTATTTTTAAGTATACTCTCCGCGTATCTGGCGTTCTTGTGTCTAGACTTGGTTGTTCTTGTAAACTAATACGAACTTTTTGTTTCGGCACTTTACGTAGACGTTTTCTTGTGTGACTTTTTTGCCATTAAATTAGATATTTTTTATTATTTATCATTCCACGGCTGCTGTGTCTGCGCTCCTTACATTTGCCTATGTAATGCGGAAGCATTTGTAAACCTTCACCACTTTTTATATATATAACTAGTTGTATATTGCTTGTTTTAGCATTCCTATTCATCTCTGGAATCGTAAACTTCACTAAAACAAAACAACGGCCTTAATCACCATGCGACCGTGCCCGTGCGTATACGCAAAGATCACAGCCAATACCGATCGCAATTACGAGAGAAGCGATTCCAAACGCGGTCACGATCTGCATCAAATGCGTCGATGCTGCACAATTACGCAAATATATTTATTAAAAAAAAGTTCCGTTTAGATTTATGGTTTATTCTTGGCGCAAATGGCACAGTGTTCTCATCCCTGTTGTCTGGGACGCTGTCCAGGGCCGAACTTCAAGACTGTCTCAATAAGGTCAACGGAATTACTGTATTGTTCATTTGGCATATTATTTAGAAATATATACCCTTCACAAAAGTCCTGGACATTTTAATGTCAGAATGACAAATTTTCTTTTCTGCACTGGAAACACGGATTGTTTATCTTTTTTTTTTTCATTTAAAGTACCCCGAAACAACCGCAATGGTCAGATTGGTGCATTTCCCCAAGAATACCGCAAGAAACAAATATATACGGGATCACACTGAAGACACGCTACACAAATGTACTACAAACACAAAAATACACATTCATGAGTAAAGATCGAATTCATCAACAGGCTGCGGAACTCAGAACGAAAACAGCAGAACCAAAACAAAGAGCCACTAGCGCTTGGTGCTACGTCGTCCCGTTATTTTTTCTTGGGTCCCGAGTGACATGCTCATTATATCATTCTTGATTCTCTTTGCGGTGTGCCATTGATCATTCGTGTTTGTTGGTTTGATGTTTGTTTTTCGGCTGATGTGTGTTTCTGTAATAAACGTGATCATTCAGGTGAATTCCTTTCGCATCAAAATAGTCGTAAAACAACTTCCTCGCACCCAAGACCGCGTGTGTCTTTGAAGGAATTTCATCGTCTCTAGCTATATGTATAATTTCCACCACTTCATGCCTTTTATTTTTCGTTCACGCAGGATTAGCTAAAATTCAAATTGATACGTTTTAGAATCATCATGATTAAACTTGTAATATTTTGCAATATTTATGTATTAATTGACGCGTTAATAACGTCATTTTATGTCTTTAAATGGAGTTGAACATATTAACAGTTCTCGCGGAAACTATTTAGTCGCCAAAAATGATCAATTTGAAACCAGAACCAAGTTAAAACCCGTGTTCATTTATCATTATCACTACCACAAAGGGGGCCACGTGACAATATCGCGTTCCTGATTGGCTGCTGCGGCTTGAAACGTCTCCAAGCTGCAGGAGTGCTCGCCCGTTTCGATTCGGATCCGATTCCAGCAATTCGTGTTACGGCGCGAAGATCAATCCTCCCGGCGACCCCGAAATTGCAGGAAAAATCGCCCCCGTCTGAAGGGGCCCGAGAAAACAAAGATAAAATTAATTTGCATCGTAGGATGTCACGAAAGAGAAAGCAGAGATCGCAGCGCATCAAGAAAAAGTTCAAAGAAAAGGATCACGACAAGGGTCGTTTGAAGGTCAAGCCTCGTGCCTCCTGAGAGCGAGAAGTATTTGGAAGATGGGGGACGAAGGGAAGATAAAGGGGGTTTCCACCTCCTTCCCGAGAATGTTGACTAGAAACATCGTGAATGCCCCCCCCCCCCCCCGGGCCCAAGCCGACTTTTACGATGTTTCTAGTCAACAATTCTCGAGAAGGGGGTGGAAATCCCCCTTCATTCTCCCTTCGTCCCCATCATCTTCAAACTAATTTTGACGAGCCTAATTGCTTAAGCCAGATCGTCAGCCTACTTTCTTGTCGTGCAAGGTCAAGCTTCCTGACAGCAGTAGAGAGAGAGCACCGGATGTTCACAATGAGGGGAAGCAGAAATATTGGGGGGGGGGGGGGACCATTCTGGCTTCGTTTAACCATTGTGAACAATTAGTTTTCTATCCCAGCAAGAAGAGACGAAATATTTTCGTCCTGAGTTTTGTTAAAGCTCCAGACCTTCACAGCGTGTCCTTCGGCTTTGGCTGGCGACAGACTGTCTTGTCGTCGCGAACACGGGAGGCGTGGAAGCAAGCACCTTGCAGCGTCGTGTCCGAGCTTGTTTCGTCCGCGGGATGCCTCTCGGTGGCTCTGACTCATTCAGGCAGATTATGTTTAACGACTGGACGGTCGGGGCGCTGGCCGGGAAAAGGAAAACAGAAGACCTCGGACATCTGAAAAGACTTCACCCCTCGCTACCCATTTATACGTCGTGCCTACGTGTGCGTAGGTTTGTGTACCCAGTTTTTCCCATTTTTTTTATTTATTTCGAACAGTTTTTTTTGGCTTAACATAAAAATACACATAACAAAAAAACATACAGAAAGTCGTTTTCGGTTTCCTGTCGTTCTCAGCCACGTGGGTTCCGTATCTGGTATGCGGGACGATAATATAACAAAACATTTTAACCTGAAATATGCGAGACAATATAGGTGATGCAAAACAAGAATGTGTGACAATCACGCATTTTGGTAAACACCTTCGAGCTGGCGTGTAGAGATCAAAACGATGTTTTACCGCATACCAGAAGTGACGAAATTCAAGATGGCTGCGCCCTTGTGGAAAAGGCCACGGCGAAGAGGTCATATCCCTTAAAAACATATCCCTACACGTCCGGATATACCAAGACTGGCGGATGATATCCAAGACTCAGACATGTACGTAACGCGTTTCGAGGTGTCAATAACAAAATTTAAAAGAAGAAGGTTGTTTAAGGAAAAACACTTTATAAAATCTCACGGTCATTGGTCCTGACGAAATGCTACTTCAGTTTCGTTTGAAATCTCGAACTAACAAAAGAGGTTTGCCTATTAGCTTGTCAAAGTTTCTTCAGGCAACAGACAGTTCATGGTACCTGGATTTTATTTATTTTGTTTTTGAATTTTAAAAATTGGAAACACAGTAAATTAAACTTAGAATTTCAGAAGATTGAGAATCTATCAGAACAAACTCCAATAAACCCCGATTTTTCAGCGGAAAATTAGCTCCGAAAAACACCCTCTAAATTTCACAAGAAATTAACTCCGAAAACACCGAACCCTAGTTATGACTTATAAGTAGGGCTCCGTGTTTTCGGAGTTTATGTTTCGCCAAATTCGGAGGGTGTTTTTCGGAGTTTATTTTTTGCCGAAGATTTGGAGTTTATCGGAGTTTATATTTTTGATTCCCGATTCTCCGAAATTCGGAGTTTAATTTCGCTGTGTTTCCTATTAAAAATAAATAAATAAATATTAACCGAATGTAAACGTATGCCAGATAAAAAATAAAACGCGCTTGTATCAATTGAAATATCTTCAGTTGAATTTGGCGTTGGTGCCATTGCCATTGGCAATACTAATTTATCCACGACAAAAGTCACACACAAGTGGCGTTTCGATAAACGCCGATACCTTAAAATCAATAAACTCCCGGGGGTAGTCGCTAGGAAGCTCGTAGTCATCCCATCCTATTCCATCAATCTAGCCCGCGGCCGCGCAGAGTGGAGTGGTTAAGGAGGTAATATAGAGTTTGAACTGCCCCTCTTCCCAATTTTATACAATCCCTGTGGTCCATATAGCTTTCACTGTTACTAAAACGTACCATTTCCTTTCTCTAAATCACAAATCGCATGGCCCAAACTGGAAACCAAAAGAGTGGCTTTTGTCGTGGCCCGAATGTACAACGAACGACCTGTTGCCCTGAATCAACCTTGAAGAGACAAGCGGCAAGACCCCTTTGACAACGGTCCGAGATTTGAAAGATAATTATGGTGGAATTTTCCCAGGACCATTAACTCTGTGCTGATCAAACTGTAAAAAAAAAATATAGATATATATTTTACTTTTTTTTTTCACCGGGGAAGGAGTGGTATTGACACATAAATATTCGGAGTTTATCGGATAAATCCGAATTGACCAAAATTTTACCGGCGGGTGTTTTTCGGAGTTTCTTCGGATATATCCGAAAACACGGAGCGCTACTATAAGTTATAATTATCAACCAGTACGAGGAATCCCTCTTCTTTTCAGTGCCCTACCTGCGTATAAACGTCACAGCTGAGTTGCTATGAAACTTGTAACGCGTGTCGTCGCCATCTTTTTCTTTGTTCCTCGTGTCATGAGGCCACGATGTAGAAAGGATCAGGCCAGCGCGCCTGTATGTTTTTCCTGGTATTTGTATCAATCGTATTTCCTCGACAAGAGAAAAAATACTCCGGAGGTATGCAGAGTAGAAAATGCAGTAAAGCGAGTAGTTCCATCGAAAACTTGGAACAGGAAAAAGTTTGTAATTGGTGACCTTTCAGCGGTAAGATGGTCTCAAGTTCTTAGAAAGAGCTATCATAGAACTCGTTGGGACAACCGGGTGCCAGCAACTGAAGATGTTCATGGCGCGGCTTTCTTGAGTTCTAATTTAGAGGGATTTTTCAGTCTTAGGGTCATAGTTCTGTTTTAGGTGACAGCACATTTGACGTTATGGGGGTTAGCAGCTGAAACGGTGAAGCTTGGAGGAGGGTAAAAAACCACGAGAAAGGAAGGACTGCAATTTCCGCATTAATTTGCAGAATTACTGACCAGCCTTCGGACTAACGTTTTTCAGTCTTACAAAATTATTCTGAAGCTCTAATCCGTACTTGAACAACAGGAATCAGGCAGGCAGAAAGTAAATGATTTCAGGAATGGCGTCATCAAAATGAGGAGCGATTTCGTTTATTCTTGTTGTGGGAGGAACGGCTAGGATGAAAACGAGGGTTGACGAAGGCGGAGTTTATCGCAGGGAATGGCTCGACGCTTGTTCCGCGGAGAAGAGGACACGGAAGATATGTATGTGATACTGAAGCATACGGCGACCAGCTGGTTCTGATCCGCTCAGCGGAGGAGAACCTCTGAGGTCTTTCTTTGACCCAAAATAAAGTCGTTTCTCTCTCACTGGAACGCTAAAAGCAAACATTACGAGATGCCTTTATTCTTTCACGCCTCATTCAGTTTGCTACACCCGGTCACATATTCTGTAACACCGCAGCGGCTCGCAGGGGCTAACGCTAGCTAGCACGAAGGACCCGTTCGGATCACCCTCGGACATTCGCTCAGCGTGATGGATAACCGATGACACCACTGTTCGAGGCAGAGATAGCTTCACGGAATAACGCGCTGAATGACACGGGGAACCTCGTCCTGTTGTTCAGCGGTAGCTCTCAGCTCGCCGAATGTTTATATCTGGCTTGGCTGCGCGCTCGCGTGTAGAGTCACTCGCCGCGCTCGCTTCGCGCAGAGGATATGGTGCGTGAATATAGGCTGCGCCTTGTTGTAAGGCGGGCGCCCTCGTGTTTTGTATTGTGCTGCGAGGCTTGTGCTGGGGGGAGAGGAGGCAGGTGTAACCCGATTTCATGACGGGCTTTAATGTTTTATGTATGCTCTCGCGAATGAGCACCAGGACGCGTCTACTTTGTTTCTCGATCCGCTGGAATGCAGCGTGTACCTTATTTGGGACCGTCAATGCGTGCCCCAGGCTGCGTTTTTTTTTTCCTTGGTTTTTTGGCGGCGTTTGGCAGCGTAGTACGGGCCTTAGTAGACGGCGTAGCGGCGGCATAAATTATGCCGGTGCTGCGCACGACACGGTTAATCTATAAGGAGTCCACAAGTCCGTGTCTCCAAAAGCAACGCGCGAGTCCCTGATGACTGCTCGCGTGGCGTGTTGCTACGACTCGCCTAATTGGTTCACCCCAGGCTGGCCTCAATCTGCGGCTGGAATTGGTTTTGCAAGAGGGTATCCCTGAAAGGGTATACCGTGAGTTGTTGTGTCCGCCTCCGCATGCTTCGCCGGATCGCTTGTCGTACTTATTGCTTTGTTCGTTATTTTTTTGTTGCTTGTGATGAATGTACTATCGGTACTCGTCACGACGTTTCCACACCTGGTCGCCCGTGTTGTTCACTTTCCGGTCCTTCGCGGTAATTTGATAAATCGTGCTTTACGTGAAAGCTCGTCAAGAAGAGATTAGCTCAGGGATGCAAACAAAAATACGGAAGGAACCCGGATAAATGTCGGCATGCTAGCTTAGCTATGCTTTTATAGCTTGATGCGCGTTTTTTCTTCATTTGTAAGCACTAACGCGATAATATATAGGAAGATTCCTCAATATAGATCGCATGCGCAAAACAAAATGGGCATAGTGGAGCTGGCTATATTCTCACGAATGTAACCAGCTGCGCTATGACACTGCATTTATTGTTTAATGCATTTATTTGAAAATATGCGAGATGCAGAAATTATCGTTATTATAAAATAAAACAAGCAAATTTCCAAAAGTTCTTCATGCAGCATCTTTTTTTTCTTTTTTTTTTTTTTAAGGAAACAGAGAGTTTGCTACGCGGATTTTTAAAAAGCGGTCGTGGACAAACGGTTGAAGAGTCCCTAGGATGAGTCGTAGAGATAAATGTAAGGGTCACCCGGTATTCTGAAATCTGGAGTCGTGTGTTTTTGGGAAGCTATGCGAGTCGAGTCGCACCGCATGTCCTAAGACCTACTGCATCTTGCATAGTGTGCTCAGCACTATGATCAAAGACACAGGAGCGAGAGCAGTCCTACAAAATGCTTCGTTGATAGGACTCTTCGCACCGAGCAAACCTTTCCAGGAGTTACAAGCGGGCTGCAAAGCTGCACAGAGCGGGCGAAAATGGATATAATAAACGGCTCTAGAAAAGTGCACCTGGCCGCCGTCACTCTATGTGCCGGCCTGGTTGGAATTAGTCACTGGAATTTTTAGCAGAAACGAGTCGTGCACTGCTGCAAGAGCAGTGTAATGTCATTTGCATCCTTGTGTAATGGGATTTTTTTTCACACTGCGAATATGTACCGTCTAAAGAAATAAAGCGCTGATGCGATAATAAATTAATCCGAACGAGAGAAAACGAAAAGTACTTTAATTAAGGATGCTATTAGTAGGTTATTTTCTTTACATTCTTAGCTCCGTCTCATTTTCCTCTTTCCCTGTTTGTATTTAGTTTACTGAGTAGCAATCTCATTAACAAACACCGGAAGCCTTTACCATCGCATCAAAGCTGTACAGCAGAAACTATAAGAAACTTAATATACCGTCTATCATCCTTACCCTCGATAGGCTTTCTTTATTAACGTAAATACGCCCATAATTAGACGTACATTCATGGACGACGTATGCTAAAACCACCGAGCGGCAGACAAGAGATATACTAGCGGTCTCGCCTCGAGACGAGGGATTGAACTGTGGACAATGCTCGTGCGCAAAAACCACATTCCGAAGCATCTGCGCATGCGCAGTACCGACAGCAGCGCCCCCGCAGTGCCGTGACGTCAGGGAGTTGAGTCGGTCTATGTAGTCACAGCTTGATCATGGCTGGGCACGTAATATCGAAGCTGGCCAAAGCGCTCTTTGAATGACCAGGCTGGGTCAGATGTCCCTGGCACCGTACTCTCGTCGGCATGCTATTTCTCGCGCTAGTTTAACTTTTGATATTGGGGAGGGACCACCGGTATATCTCGATCGTCACTCGCTAGTTAGCTTACCATCGTCTAAGACTGTACAAGAACAAAGATTGCAGTGGAGGTGACTCGGTCAAAATAAGAACCGAGTGTGGTAAATTCGGTATTCCTGAAAAAAAAAAAATTACCAGCGCGGGGTTTTGAACACCATCTCGTGCCCGTTACTATGCACCCTGTTGCGTGTGACGCTGATGTCGCACACGGTTGGTTAGCCAACCCGAATGGCCGAGGACCTCACCAAGGACGGGTAGAAGGCTGCGGATCCGGTCCCGAGAGCGGCCACGTAGCCTGACTGGTCCGCGTATGTGGACGGGTAGAGTCCGTTGACGGCCAGACCGGTGGCGAGCCGCGGGTACAGGAACCGAGAAGGCTCGTAGCACACCGGCTGCTCGGCTGCCATAGGACTCTCGGGCGCGCCGCCGCCACCTCCTCCACTGGATGTGCTTGACGCCGCTCCCGAAGACGGCTCGGCGCAACCCGGCGACGAAGACTGCCCGGTGACCAGCAACTGCGCGAGCGAGCGCAGACCCTCGTGTACCCGGTCACCAGTGAAAGACGAGCACTCATCTTTTTTACGGGGAAAAATGTCAAGGGCTTTTTGCTCGTCAAGTTTGCTCGACAACAAATTCCACCCTGCCTCGCAACATCCCCTAGGTGGGAAAGGCCCGTTTAAACGGAGACTGTACATTTTAAGAAATGCCTGCGCCTCTACTTACCCGCAAAACACTTGAAGAGCCCATCTCTGTGATCTACGAAATCAACTCAGCAAATGATGAGGCCGAACATCCGTTTAGACCTAAAAATAAAGTATGCGCTGTGGCATTACCCAATGCAAAGCGTCATGCTTGCATTGCGTAATGCCACAGCGCACACTTAGTTTTAAGGCCTAAACAGATGTTCCGCCTCATCATTCGCTGAGCTGATTTCGTAGATCGCAGAGACTGGCTCTTCGAGTGTTTTGCGGGTAAGCAGACGCGCAGGCATTTCTTAGAGAGTAGGTTACAAGACTATTAGTTCTCGCTCGCCATAAAACTTTACTAAAGAAAAAGCTTCGTCCGGTTCAGACGCATCAATAATAGTGAGTTACTGTGTTCTACTGTTTGCACAGAACAGAAATCCAACCCCTTGGTGCTGTGCTTCACGGTAATCTATATTGACTGTCGTGATGCAGTTTTACCTTTTTCTCCCGTAGAACAGGTTACTTGTTTACTGGTCGAACCTTCGACACCAAGCGGATCATTGCAATCACGCTACAATATATGAACGGCTCGCTCGCTTAACAATATGTTGTGTTAAGGTTGTTTAAGAGCTAGGAACGCACAAACTGTATGACTGAAAATTTCCGCGAGCAAAGAATGATACGGCCTGCCTACCATTTTATGGTACGGACGACACACAAGAGCCTGTTAACGTCTCGGTGCTTCACGTGATTAGAAAAAAGTGGAAGGGCGGACTTTCTAAAGGTGAAATATTTAAGATTCAAAATTTAATTATGCTATAAATAAATCACCTAAAGTGAAAAAAAATTAAACGTTGAAGTGAAAGTTTGCTTTATTTTCTATCTTCTCCTAACAAAGAAGATAGTGCGCTTGCGATTTCGGAACAACTCTGGTGCGAGCTGTGGTTTTTACAGTTATTCCGCTGTGCCTACGTGGTTGACGCTCAGGTGCTGCCTCAGCGGTATATGAAAAAAAAAACACAAAAAACATATGTGTGTATTGCTCACACAATGAACTGAACAAACGAAAACAGAATTAAAAAAAACGAGTGCCTTAACGAAAATTATACAACGGCGGGAAAAAAAACAAAACACTCGGGCGGACGTTCTTTTTCAAGCGATTGTGCTAAAGGCCCGTTCTCCACGCTTGCGCCTGACTACGACTGACTTAGACAAGACTTGTTTTTCAGCGTCTTGCGATGGCTTACGACCGGCTGCTAGCAATGCAGCCGGTCACAAGCCGTCACAAGAGGCTTAAAAACCGGTCTTGTCTCAGTCGCTCGTAGTCAGGTGCAAGTATGGGAACAGTCATTAAGAGGTACTACCACAGACAACGTGAAAACAACATCCTGAGGGTCATGTCAAAAGGGGCTATGGTTATCGGGTAAAGAACGACCGGAAAATGGCTTATACTGCGTCATTAAACTAATTATTGCTCTAACAAAAACAAAAAACAGAAACAAACTACAAAAAAATGTTGTAGAAATTTTTGTTTGTTGATTAAGCCAATTGATGAGTTTATCAACGAGAATAATTTGTTCCCGTTCTAAACTTCCTCTAGAATCCCCCTATTTGGGTTCGTACAGGTGCCCCAGCTGTATCTCCGCTCTACGCATGATTGAATAGGATGTTAAAATATTTATTAATAAATCTGGAGTATGCGTAGTCGGGCTCCAGTACTGAGGAAGATCTATCTTTCATTCGTGGGTAGAACAGTAAGTGGGCGGCTTCTCGAAGCTGTGACTGGCTGTCGGGTACTTCGATTTGTCGATGATTACCATCTAGTTAATCTCGTAGATACCCCTATCAATTTGATTCTGCCCTGTCTCCTAAGCGCTGCAGGGAGTCTTAAGTTAAGAGAGAACTCTACTACTAGCGAAATTGTTTTAGAAATTAGATATTCGTTTGACTGCCAGCATCGGAAATTTCCCGGTCATTCCAACCGTAAAAAAGAAGGAAACTCCGTGCTGCCGTTTTGCAGCTCCCACTCTAGATCGGTTAAGTTGGGGTGGTGACAACTTTGATTTATTTCAACATCAAGAATCAAGTCTTGCGGTCCCCGCTCAACCTCCAGCCTAAAAGCGCAACTCAGAGGCCTGCTCCAGGTCTCTGAGTTACGTACAAAAACGCACCTAAATTTTTCACTCTAAAACTACCGTTCGCCTCTGTGCCGTCCATTTGTTTCTTTCTGACCACACCCCGTGCATTTTTACGCCCTGTAAAAATAACGAACTTGTTAACTATGGCTATCTAGACGCCCCATTCACAGCACTGCGGCACCCTCAGTTTTGCCAGATTTCTGGCTTTATAACTTCAAAGACACTGAAGTCATACAACATATTTTTGCAGATTTTGTTAGTACATATCACTAAGCTTAAATTGGAAGAGTTGAACAAAAATCGAAAATGCCCTTGTTTTAAATTAATTTTCAAAATAATCCGTATTTAGGAAAATGGCCTCATTTGACCGTTTCTCGTAAATTGGTCCCGGTAACCAGGATACCTAGGTTGTACATTTACATGTACGTTTTAACAGCTCACGGAAGTGACGTATTGTCGTGTGACGTGGAAGAAATTGCCTGCACCAATCAGACGCCGATAAGTCACTTCCGTGACGTTTAAGGTGTACGTGTAAATGTACAACTTAGTCCTCCAGGACAACGACATTGAGCACAAGATGAACGAAATACAAGGCAACACGCTGGCAAAGTTTGAAAATCCTAGCGTTTATAGATGTGAAGGAAAAAATCAAATTGTAAGCATTATTTTGCAATGTGCCGTGTTTGCAATTTTTCTTTACTAACTAACGACGTTGATACTCCGTGGTAAATACTTTGGATCAATCCTCTCTCTGCGTAATTTGTCAATAAATATTTCTAAACCCGTAGCCGCAGAAGTTGTTTTGGGGAAGGTGCCCGAAAATGCCAACTCTGCGCAATCCGCAGAGAGAGCTTCAAACTGAGTGTGCTTCTCTTTTTTTTCTCCAAAGACATTTTTTTGCCCCGCAAATTAAGTTGGTTTAATTTTGCTGGCATTATTAAGTCCACAAAAGAAAATTTCTTCAAAAAATTAAAAATGGTCACCGACTATACTCTGCTCACCCCCTAAGCTAACAGTGCGGTAGAAGCTAAGGGATCGTTGGACCAGTCACACGTCTTTCCTTCAACACGTGATCACGCTCTCCCGCTCATACCCACTTAAGAAAAAAAAAAAAAGCGGGGTCAAGGGATAAAGAGGAGGCGGTTGATTGGTCCGTTGGAAGCGTAGGTTCCACCGCACTGTCAGCGTCCTGGACCGGCGATTTCCAAAAAATGGTCCACTGCTTCGTGAATGCCCTCATCTTTGAAATATTTTGACGAGCGTGATGACGTAGTTTAAGAAAATAAAAGCAAAACACGCCCAGGCACAGTTAGAACTTGCATACCTCGTCCAAGCCTTCTCCTCCTCAAATACGTCACTCCCCCCCCCCCCCCCCCCTCCTTTCGCTCGTTAACAAATCAGCGTGCTCCCTTTTTGACATGCACTGTCTTGTAGTCTTTTTGCGCGCTTTGACAAGCGACGGTGCATCAGTTGTCACAGAGCGCCTGCTCGAGAGGTTGGAAATCTTCCGTGAGTCCGTTTTTCTGGGGCGCCTAAAGTATTTTCCACCTCGGCCTCCCGTTTGTAGGTAAGCGAGGCCATCTCACTTCTGTTGCTTTTTCATCGGGAACTTGGGAAGCTTTAGCAATACATAGTTTTGGCAAAGATAGCTGTAATTTAAACTAATATTTAAAATGATACCGACGTTGAGAATTAAATTAATTGCAATCACAATTACTTTTATTTACAAAAGAAAACCTGAAGCGCCGAAACTTCGGCATTATAGCAGGTACAGCCCATGGATTAATGGTTTCAATAAAGAACTAAAAAAAACGATTACTTGAATATACAGCCTCGGCTGTCAAGAAAGAGAATACATGAACGATAAAAATAAATAACAACAATAAAAACCAAGACCATTTCCTGAAATAAATGGTGCCACGCCATCATAAAAAAAAAAGACTCGGGTGACAGGTTTCACTGAGCGATTGTCCGTGGAAAAAAAATGAAAACTTCTTATAATCTGCTCTACGGAAAATTCCTCTTATCTTTCTGGAATGATCCACACGATTTGAAATATAGTTAGGTAATTCTATGGATTAGCTTTTATCAATACCTGTCAAATTGTTAAAAATTGCGAGTAGGAACCTCAATCGAAAATATTTGCGTCTTAACAATAAAGTTTCCCAACCAAGTACATTTTTAATCTTTGTAACTCTATTGTTTCTGCTATAATTTTCTGTCACAAATCTCGCAGCACGGTTTCTGAAGTTTCTCTAACTTATCTGCAAGGTACTTTTGGTGCGGATTCCACAAAACACACGCGTGCTCCAGTGTTGGTCTAACCAAACAGCCGTAGGCTCTCTCCCTTAGTTTCAATATGTTTGTATACCTTTCTTTTATAGTGCAACCAAAGGCTGTGATTGGTTTCTAGAATTATGCGCCGGCCCTATATCAGTTGGTAGAACCTCTCACATCCAAACACGAGTCAGAGAGCCTCCTTTTCTATTTGGGAATAACGGGATTCACTCACCGACACCGACCTCGTATACCATAAGCAACAAAACGCCAAAATCAATCACGCAGTTTTTTTTTTTTTGAAATAGTTTATGACGTTTGTCATGCGTTGAACAGCATTTTTGTTTGTCGGTGCTCCGAGGTTCAAGACGGCTTCGAGAGAACTAGGGTCAGGGTTTATTAGTTTCGTTGCTCACAATACCTGCGAGTAAAACCACTTCCTGAATTCCAAATTTATTTTTTCGGCGTTCAGAGTCCAATCTGCCCTCTGTGCAGACTGTAGAGCCGATCACAGCCTCTAATCATGCACGTGTCGTGTTGCTTAAACAAGCCCGTCATCTATGTAGACATGTACAACCTTCAGACCCTCGAAAGTTCGGACATCGCACGCTGAAACACTTCTGGAGCGAATGCCAATACTAAACTTTAAACAAAAAAATTGGTATCACGGCCGCTCATATTGATCGTGCCGTCTGTACACGGCATGAGCATCTCGATGACACCTGATACACATCTTTTAAGGCCCGTTCACACACTTGCAACCGTCTACGACCGACTGAGACAAGGCCGGTTTTTAAGCCTCTTGAGACGGCTTACAACCGGATGCGCTGCTACGGAGCCGGTCTAAAGCTGTGAAAAGAAGCTTAAAACCGACCGGTCTCGTCTCAGTCAGTCGTTGTTAAAACGCAAGTGTTTGAACGGGCATTTACTGCTTATGTTGGTTATGTTGTGTACTGATGATTTTTCGCAGTTGTTGTTCATTGCCTTGCACTGGCTCCCGGGCCTCAATTTCACCTTGTTTTAAGTGGCGCCACCTGGCAGAAAACAGGGTTCGATGATTCCGGGGTTGAAACAATGCGCGGATTAGGAAGGATGGGGGAAGAAGCGTCTTTAAAGGGAAGCGGAAACACCCCTTACAAAAAAATGAACTGAGTTTCAATTGAAAGTGTAAAGGGCTCACTCAATAGACCGCATTCAGTCTCAATTGAAATTCAATTGACTTTTTCTAATGAGTCCCTATTGAACCGTCCCAGGATATTGGCCACTGAGGCGCAATTGAATTTTAGCAATTGCATTTCAATTGAATTTTGGCAATAGTGTTTTAATAGAACTTTTGCTATTGAGTTTCAATAAAAATATTTGAATTGAGTTTCAATTGAATTTTTGAAACGTGTTTCAATAGAATTTATTGCAACTGCGTTTAAAAAAATTGCAACTGGTTAAGAATTTTTTTGTATACTTCCTTAAAGCATGCAACATGAAGGAAACAAAGCACACGGAGGAAACAAACACAAACATCATAACTAAGCACTCACAACCCACTAATCGTACTCCCCTTGACTGCCCTACCGCCTTATATACCCTACATAAGAAAGGTATTCATTTGGCCGGTGACCACCTCAGCATTTATTAAGGTTCTCAGTTTGCTATTTCCTCCTTGGAAGTCTCATAAATGATAAACAATGTTTCGAAGTCATTGGACTCTATCCCTTAATAGAAAAACATTGGTACAAGCAATAATCGTTCGGTGCAGTAATCCACAACGACCAAAAAACAACAAACTCAATTGCATTCCTAATGAGTAAATTCAATAGAATTGCTATTGAGTTTCTTATGATCAAGCTCAATTGCATTCGTAATGAGTAAATTCAATAGAATTGCTATTGAGTTTCTTATGACCAAGCTCAATTGCATTCGTAATGAGTAAATTCAATAGGATCGATATTGAGTTTCTTATGACCAAACTCAATTGCATTCCTAATGAGTAAATTCTATAGAAACGGTATTGAGTTTCTTATGACCAAACTCAATTGCGTTCCTAATGAGTAAATTCAATTGAATCGATGTTGAGTTCTTATGACCAAACTCAATTGCATTCCTAATGAGTAAATTCAATAGAATCCATATTGACTTTCTTATGATAAAACTCTATTGCATCCCTAATGAGTAAATTCATTAGAATTGATATTGAGTTTCTAATGATCCAACTCAATTGCATTCCTAGTGAGTAAAGTCAATAGAATCGATATTAAGTTTCTTATGATCAGCCTCAATTGCATTCCTAATGGGTAAGTTCAATAGAATCAAAATAGAGTTTCTAATGATGAAACTCATTACACATTGAGTTTATATTGAGTTTCAATTGACTCTATAGGAACACAATAGAAAGTCGATTGAAACTCATTGATCATTTTTGTAAGGGACGTCTTGAGAAAAAACGAGCTAGAAGTGAATTCTGGCGTATTTTTATCCAATGAATGTGAATATCACGTTTGTTTTCCCCGAAGATGTAACTAAACGCAAGAAAACACGAAAACCTCCGACCAGTCTTGACGTCACACTAGGATCTTAGGGCCGCCAAGCGCGTGTCGCTCGGGTGGGCAGTGCGTGCAGTTGCAAGCTTGCCAGGTATATTCCCCCGTGCCTGACACCAGTCGTCACTAAAGCCCCTCTATCCTGGAAGTGTGGCGCCATTCACTGTTGTAAAAATGCTCGAGGCACGTGCCGCGCGCCACTTCTGGGAAATTCCTGGCGTCTGAAATCTGGCGCAGTGCTGCGCTGGGCCGCCATGATCTTCCCAAGGGCTGCAGGTTGCACGTGCCTTGTGCATCGACGCACCTTGCGCAACTTTTGAAACATGAAGGGGCTTCAGTCGTCACGCCTTTTTGTGACATTTTTGAAAATAGCAAGAGTGCGCGTGCGTAGCTTTGATACACGCTGAAGATGCGCGAGAGGAGAGATTCTGAAAACTCCTTTTATGACGTCACGCTCCGGGAAGGAGGGGCTTCAGCGGTACTTTGAAAATTAACTTCTGAAGCCTCCGTGCATCTAATTGAAAACACATCTCGATATTCGTGATTCTGGAGGCCAAGTGTTTTCCCTCAAATACAAAACCGCTTGTTTTCCTTTAAACGAACTTGAGGGCAAAACGATAAGCTACAATAGGAACAAATGACACTTTTGGGGAGCCCAATCTAGGTGACTGCAGCTCAATAGAGCCCGCAGGATCTTGCATCCTTGGTTGAGGGGAGCACACGCACCCCTTTCAGCCAATTTTGAGCATGTGTTCACGTTTTTTTAGAGATAGGCTTCGATTAAAAGTTTTGTCCCCATTAATCGCCACCCTTCAATCGAATAGTTAATCGATTAATCGGTGTCGTTCATTTCCATGCAAATTAAATTTTAAAAAGTCGAAATTATTTTTAATTTTTTTTTTGTTGTATATGTAGTAAAAGGCGAAATATACATTTTTTTTATTATGAATCAACCTCGATGTGTAGTTAAGAACGTGTTCAAAGGCACTCACAGAGTATTACTTCAACCGGATGGGACAGTTCGCTGATATTCTCCGGCAAGAGCGACCTCCTTTAATTGTTTAAAGTAGTCTCTGCTGGGCTAAACAGACACTCGAACGGCGTTGAAGTGACAGGAATACGTGCAACCTTCTGCGATTGTCAGGAGTTACAAATCTTGCACCTATAGTTTATTTTAGGCTAAATTTTGATCTCAAACTTTCCCTTTATACAGGTGTACTCGTCCACGTCTGCGCGGTGAAAGCTTGCAATTTTTACTTTCTTTCGGTTCGTCAAGCTTCTACCGATTTATCGAGTAAATTAATTAATCGCGATTAAATCATTAATTGATTAATTGGTAGGTTAATCGATGAATTGCCCAGTCCTATTTTTTACGCGATTTCCTAAAATGGTTCATAATTACCTGAATGCCCTCCTCTTTGGAAACAAAGAGGGATTTTTTAAGGAAAACAAATGCAAAACACGCCTAGGCAGGTCCTTATAGTTCGTACTGGAATTCCTTGTCCAAACCTGTACAAGGAGGAGAAGGAGGGAGGAATCTCTCTCCCCTGCCCCCCCCCCCGGCCTTCTCGTGTTCAAAGGTGTCATCCCCCCCCCCTCTTCCTCCCCCCGGCTCGTTAACAAATCAGCGTGTTCCCTTTCTGTCGTGTTCTGTCGCATTGCCTTTTTGGTACTTGTCAAAGTGCGTCTTGCTCCAGAGGTTCGGCTTCTTTCCTCCGGACCCGTATTCGTGGGGCACCCAAGTTTTTGGAGTTCGGCTCCCGCTTGGAGGTAATTGAGGCGATTTCTTATTTTGTGTCTGTTTCATCGGAAACTTAGGATTTCTTTAGCATTACATAGTTGTGGCGAAGATAGCTGTAGTTTAAATTAAAATTTAATGTTTATACTGACGCTGAAAAGTAAATTAATTGCAGTCACAATTACTTGTAGTGAGAACAGTAAAATACAATGGCAGACTAACTCAAGATATTGCGAAGTTATATTAAATAAATTGCTACAATTTGCATACTGCCAAAGTATAATTGATGGGCGAAATTCGTCCCTCAAGTCACTTGATGTCTGACCCACACTTTAAGATCACCGGCTCCCCATGGTTTGAAAAGGGTGTAGAATAGTAAGCATTTCTTTTTCTCTAGGTTTTGGTCGTGCGATCATTAGGCCAGTGGCAAAAAGGCAGACATCGTTTGCGGAACGTTTTGCGCTACGATAATTACCGCAATTAAGGCTCACTGAAAACTAAAATTGTGACATTAGCTAGATAAACGCCCGTCACAATAGAAGTGAATGAGCAAGTGTGAAGTAGTTCTTTTGAGGCACCTACATAATTTCCCCAAAATCTCCAGATAAAGAACGAGGCCAGAAGGGCTTGCCTTCGTGCCTCTCATTTGAAATTTCGGAAATATTCTGACATTTTTTACTGTTGTGTTTAAAATAGGCAACTTAGTCTTATGCACGAGTAAATAGCAGGTCTTTACAACGCTTTCATTCGCCTGAATGTACGCGAGCCCTTCATTCGTTTGTGTGCTTTTATTGGTGAACGGCGTTGCATTAGAAAACTCCTATATGCGAAGTTTTTTTTAAATGTTTTTGAAAACAACTTAGCGTTCGCGAGGACCATACGGGAAGAATAAATCACGCCAATATATTTCCCTGCGGTAACAAATACATAGCATGGCATTGATAATCGCGAAATTTTTCGCCCGCGAATGTTCCCAATCTCAAGCCCTCAAAAATAAATATTTGTTTCATTATTGCGAGCCCGCAAAAAAATATTGCGTGTAAAGTTTCGCCTCTTTTTTTTTATTATATAATCTGTTAAGCGAACAAAGTACAAAGCTGTACTTTCCTCGATGTTCAGGACAATGTAATTGTTTGTACCACTCGCTAACCACCAATATGATGCGACCATTTGATCAAATGAGGACAGGGTTTGCAATTTTCACGTTGTCCTTGACTCGCCTTTAAATTAGATTTCGGCCGGTCACAACGTTTTTTATCGGTTGACCTCTCCTCTGAGAGCAGCCGTCACCTCGCGATATCCAAATGCACACGAGCGCTCGAATTGCTCTGCTGCCAGCAGTCATAATTTCCCCTGCCGAATTAAATACCCTCGTACACGCTCGACTTCCTAGTTCTTTCCCCGTTCTCTCTCTTAGTGACGCATCATCAGCTCACGAACTAAGTGGTTTCCGGTCTTCCGGGGCACTAACAACCGCTAACAACCGTCGCGGAGAAAAGAAGAACGCGCTAAGAAAAAGGAAAGACGTCTAGTATTGCCTCCAAATCCACCTCGCCAAGGGAACAAGCGCGCTCGCGGGAACAAAGGAAGGAAGCCAGACAAACATAGAAGACATACATATCCGGAGTTTCGTGCGGACAAAGTCAGCTCTCGTGGGCCCCGCTGTCTTCGGCCGATGCCTCCCCCCCCCCCTCCCTTTTTTTTTTTTTTTTTTGGGGTTGAACACACGAGCAGTTATTTTAAAAATACGTCTGTCTGTCGGTACACCGTTAACCTCGGAGCCGCATTTCCTCTGTCTCGCATTCCCAGGTGAATCCGGTCGTAACCGAATTATTAGCGGATCGCCGATTTTTCGAGCTGTTTTGGGGAGGAGGGGAAAGCGGGTTACCGTGCGAGTGGGTAGGGTTGGCGTTTTAATTCCCCTTGGTGGAGGGGAAGGCCCCCGTGCGGATTAAGTGACTGTCGGAGGGTGGTTTGGCAAAGGCAAAGCCCGGGGGCTGGGTGCAGGCTGCGAAATTCGCACGCGTACTGTCGCAGCTGCTCGCCGCCTTGATCGCGATGGAGTTCGTTGCACTCGCGCGGGTGTGCCACGCCGTCGGGAAGCTCAAAGCTCGGCGCCTTCGCTGTTCGTTTTCCAGATGTGTGACACGGGGAACAGCAAATGTAAAGGGACGCGTGTGACATTAATTGCTGGTTGGAAGAGAGTTTGAATTGCTGTTCGAGCAGAAAATAGAGGTGTATGTCACCATTTGGTGGGCGTAAAATTGCCTCGAAAAGCTCTTTTTTTCTGTTAACAGCAACGTGCAAAAAAAAACAATAAAAAAAACGGTTGTGGGAAGTTTAAATTTCCGTCAGATCGCAGGGACCTCGGACGGGATTCGAACCCGCCACCTGGAGATCCGTAGGCCGGCGCTTTGCCTCGGACTCACCGAAAAGATCTCAAAAGAAATTCAACATCCGCAACCTAATTTTTAAAAGAAAAACACGTTTTTGATTACAGAAATGAAGAACAGGCTAATAGTGGTTAGCGTGACTACCCGCTCGCAAAATGCAATGTTAGTTTGCACGTAACATTTTTTGTTTTTGTTTTGCCTTTTTTTAAGCTTGAAAAACTTAGCCGCGGTTTTGAAAACAACACGACAAGTTGTTTCTCAACACACTTAACAGTATTTATGTTGGGGAGTTTGCAGACAAATTAATATTTAGAAAGGTAGCTAAATACTCTCTTTTAATAACAAGAATGACGATAATAATCCCTGGAGAAGGGGAACAAAGAGGGACAAAGGACGCGCACCACTCATCTAGCTGTGTTTGGAGATTTGTGTTTGTCCTTTGTCCTTCTTTGTTCCCCATCTCCAGGGTATATTATTGTTCATTTTGTCCAGCTCGCTTGCACCTTTGCATCAATTGCATTTTCATCATAACCTTCAAATGCAAGCCTTTCACCCTTGTTGGTATTAGACTGGTGGCAGCTGATAAAACCTGTCTGCTTTACGGACGTTAAACCCCTGGTTAGCTCAGTTGGTAGAGCGCTCCACTGGAAATGGAGAGGTCCATGGTTCGATACCAGGACCAGGCGGATTTTTCGGTCGCGCACCAGTCACCTAGCTGTGTTTGGAGATTTGTGTTTGTCCTTTGTCCCTCTTGTTCCCCTTCTCCAGGGATTATTATCGTCATTCTTGTCCAGCTCACTTGCACCGTTGCATTAACTGCATTATCATCTTAAGTAGCCAGTTGGGCATATCGCAAAATATATCCTGACTTGCTCAGTAGAACTGTGAACAACGCTGCAATGATTCGACATGTGTAGCGTGCACCAGCTTTCTTTCTTTTTTAAAATCTTGTCACAAGCTAGTTTAAACACCCTGCATATTCAAATCATTTTGCGACAAAATAAAATAAATAAATAAAGGATAATAAATTACATATACAGCGATTTTTAAGTTGTGATTTTACGTTTCTTATTGCTTCTGTATTTTCATTGAACATCCATTCGAAAACAGAAAATAAGTCATTTCTGTGCACATGGAGAAAATAAACTACGACAATTCATGATCATAGTACACAAGAAGATAAAAGTTTGAGTAAAATTTTATATTTAACTTTCTAAATCAATTGGCACCGACTCAGATCAAACACTTCAGACAGTGTTTCGAGTCTTTTATCAATATAGAAGCATAAAAAAAATTATAGGCACTTCATTGCTGTTTTTTAGCATATTAAAATAAATAGCAGTTATGCATGCGACGCCGGCTCTGGGCGACCACAGCGTTAATGTGTGAAAGGCATGGAAGCATGGATAAATACGGGTCCCCGTTTAATAACCGAGCGTTTAAGTGTGGCGCATAATAATGGGGAAAGGTAGCCTTCAGCAGCACCTGGTTATTAATGTGTCGGGTGATTAACTTGTATTGAAGACCTATACTTATTCCCTTATTAGGGGACACCGAACGATCGGTTTGATTTGGAGATGATATCGCGAAGCATTTATCACCTTCTCTATGCATACACCAACAACAACAAAAAAGAAGAAACAAAAAAAATCTTTCGATGTGTAACAAAGTTTCGGGCATTTCGAATATAAACTTAATTGGATAATAATTTTCTTTCTGGAAATTGAGCTCCCTTAGATCGAGGTGTGGGTGCCGAGTTCTCGCTTGCCGATTTCACGCACGTATTCAGCTTACTGTGTGTTGATGTCTATGTTGGTCGCGTCCTACGGTCGCCGACAGCATGAAAATGACAGGATGTGCTTCTCCAGCCGAGCCTTCATTATCGAAATGTCATCCTCAACGGATCTGCGTCGCACGTGAAGTCGGTTTGCATGATCGCGGCTCCCTCGCTTCTGCGCTGCTATCAAGGGCAGCTAGATCCGATTGGAGGTTAGACAACCCTGTCTCTCCTAATGGCAGCAGCATTAGACATACGCTTATATGTGCGTCCTTCCTATTCCCAGCTGCTAAATTATACCGGCTGGTATCGAGAGAGGACGGCTGGCACTCATGATACTTCCACTCGAGCGCGCCTCCCTTAAACTGCCACTTACCCAAAATGTGTTTATTGATAGCTCGAGTACCATTCGTCTTAGTCTTTGTTTTTTATTGCCTGCACTACCGGAGTGCAACAACCGAAATACATTAAACCAACTATCAACCTAAATTATCTAGTTGAAATAAACGCAGCAGACATATTTGAAGCGAGTCTTTTAGGAGAGATTTCCATTTGTGTAGACTTGCACCGCTTGCGTATGAACGGGAACAGGGATGTGTGAACAGACGTGGAGGTCATTCGATTAGTGGCGTCAAAAAAGTTTGCAAAATTCCGTTCGAATCTGCGTTGGCCCACGTGGGTGAGACGGGTCGTTAAGTAAATCGACCGCCTCCTATAGCACACGATAAGTGTAAAAAATATGTCTCCAGCTTATGAACTTGCCAAATGTATTGAGCATTTATGTTTCACTTTGTGAGAAGAAACTTCAATCCGCACTAACGCAGGGACGCGTTTAAAAGAATATAAAAGGAAATGTTGGGTGCAGGGGAGCATGGCAGTTATGCGAGCCAACCGTCTTAGTGTGGATTGAACGCGCGAAAGAGTTCTTTATTGTTTTGCGTGGACGGATTTTTATTGTCGCTTTCTCAGAATCTACTCAGCTGTGTTAAAATTTTGTGTCGTGTTGTCAGTTTTTTTTTTCGTTGTCACAGGGTTAAGATTACGTCGTTTCCGCACCAGCTTGCATGTATCCGTTGTCTCTTCTTAAAATACAGCTAACGCGCACTTTTAGTCGTTGACCTTGAGGTGGTGCATACTGCTTTTGAAAATAGAGCGAGTGGTATACTAGTGCACGAGTGCTTTTACGCTTCCGTTTTAAATGTACGGAAG
Source organism: Ixodes ricinus (assembly GCA_037355805.1). Classification (NCBI taxonomy): domain Eukaryota; kingdom Metazoa; phylum Arthropoda; class Arachnida; order Ixodida; family Ixodidae; genus Ixodes; species Ixodes ricinus. The sequence continues at coordinate 229,695 of JAZHYW010004862.1, forward strand.
ACATGTAGTAACGCCCTTCAACATTCAGTGCATACATATTAAGCAGAAAGGAGCATAGCCCGAAGGAGCAATTACCGCGAAGACGTCAAGTATTTTAGCGAAACGTCGGCTGCCACTTTAGGGCTTCCAAAACGTTTCATTTCAGCGCTTCTTTCTATCATCTTCGGCTACCTTCGTGTTTTGTTTGGGATTTATTAATGACGTGGAAACATCATCAATTATAATCTAGTCATGGAAAGTCTTCGCCTGCATAAAATAATGCCAGTGTAACCAACCTCGTTGGCAAAAAAAAAAGAAAATTGAGTTTACTTTAGGTTGGTGTTGCCAAAAGGCAACACCAACCTTAACGTATTCCGGTAACGTATTTCGTTACCAAAAAAAAATGTACCGAACTACGTTACTCGTTACTTGCAAAATAAAGCAACGCGTTACCGACTTACGTTACCTCAAACTAAAGGGAACGCGTTACCCTTACCGTTACCGATAAAAAGTAATGCACGTTACCTTTGCGTTAGTTAGTACTTATAAGTTGGCGGTAACAGCGTGTTTTTTGGCGTCAGCTTTTCGACACTGGGACAAAGGGCGTGGGTCTTGGAGCTTTTCTAAAGCAGGACGCTTTGCGTGGAGAAAAGACGGGCAACATTTTGAAGGTATGTGGAATGGGTGCAATAGTGAATGAGTTGGCGCATATACTTCGTTTCTGCTCAAGTGCAGACGCAGCCAACGTTACGAGCTAATGGGACCGATCAGAGAGCCTCAAAAGCGCAAGTCACTGGGCCTTTTTTTGTTTATGACTGGTTCAGCGATGATAGAACAAGCACAGAAATACGGCGAATACCATTATGGTGGCATTTTGATTCTGTCTGATTTGTCCCATCAACTCGGTCGGCTGCCTCTGGACTTAACGTAAAGCAAACACGAGAACATGTAAATGTACTTTTTCATGTTTACGTAAGGAGTACGTTACTACCTTACCGACAACACCGAGTCTCGTTCTGGTTAAAGCAGCGTAAATAAAGCAGTATACAAGATGGAGGGACAAATTATTTTATATAACTGTAAGCGTCCGGGTCCCGCCGTCTTGAGCTCCACGACAGCCACGGGATCAAAATCTTTTTGGCTCTTGATAACGAACGCGAAAGAGTACGAGAAAAACTGACTGTTTGTTTTCTGGCCACTTACACCTGTGAAGAATTTCAATGTGCGTGCATCGTAACAACAGTCGCGTTCAATGTGTATTGCTATATGACAATGATTCGTTGATCTCTTCTGCTGAGTGCATGGGCTTCAATATATGATTGATTTGCGAATTCTATAGCGTGTGCTCCGCAGTGGGGCCTAACAAAAACATTTTAATTTCAAAGATTCTTACATCAAGTTGGTTAAAGGCAACTCCGCTTCATTTCTGATATTTAGAAAATTATGCAGCTCTCTTCAGTATCATATAGGAAGACCTCATGTCAAATATTACGATCTAATTCCGTCTGTATATTTAATAAACTGGCCAGCAAACTTTCAAACGAGCCAAATCGCCAAAATCTGTCAACTCTAGCGTGCGACGTGAGGCGCAATCGTCAGCGCAGTCAATGCGACGGAGTTGGAGTGGCCAACGTTGAACCACTACGCCAGAGGTAGCGACTAGGTCATTTTCACGTTTTATTTGTTTTTACTCTCAGAGCGAAATTGAACGTATGACGTCATGAGATTCTCCTCCCGGTGTTGGCTCTACGGCGTCCACGTGATCACCGTAACGCGGATGCGCTGGTTTGCGCTGCCCTGCGCGTTTATCGCATGTCCGGTTTCTCCGCTCCTCCCTCCCCTCTTTCGTGTGCTCCCCTTCCCCTCTCCTCCGGACCAGCACCGTCCACGCCATGCGAAGCGACCTGCCCGCGTCGCGTGTACTGTACCTCGCCCCCACGAACGCCACAAGACCACGTGGTTCGACGTGACGTGGCCATGACTCTGACGACTCGAGACTAATGTTGCCTGACGCAACCGAAGTTTCGGTTTCGGTATCAGCTGATGTTTAAATTAAGATTACACAAATAATAATCCACATTTCGCGAATCCGAAGATGTAGAGCTGTTGAGTAGTACTTTGTGAAATGGAATCACATGTAATTCCTAAATGTTTCGGAATTGAACGGAGTTGCCCTTTAAATATGATTGCTTCGAAGCAATGCCAAGAATCATTGAGTTTGTCCGTCCATTTTTTATATTCCGCGTGCACGGAAGCACACTACAGTTTCAATTGCTAGGCTCCCTATAAAGATAAAAATGATAGGCTCTCCGAGTAATCCACGGGAAAGTAGAAAAGCCGGCAAATTTATGAGCGAACATGGTTTGCTGACAAAGTTTGAATGGCACACGAACATACAGTATTAGAAACAAAAACATAATAATTCAATAAGTTCATTCGATCCCAACACCTTTTATAGTTTCATTCTCACTGACGAATCACGATGCATGAATGAATATTCGTCATTTAATTGCGGCAGGTTAGTTGTTTCCGGAGTCAGTGTAATTAAACGCGCTAGAGCCGTCAGGCACACCATTAATAAACACCAAAGCTGATATTTTCTTGTCACTACCTCGCACCCAATCCTTATCTAAACACAATCTTCGTCTTACGTAGTTTCCAGCTGTATGGCTTGTAGCCACCTGCATCATTAGCCCGCACGAATTAATATGCAAGACGCGCACGGTGCAGGGTGTTAAGGGTTGGAAAAAACGGTGAAGGATCTTCAATTTGAGAAAGGGAGACCCTTTCCTCCGGGCGTTTTGCCATCCTTTCTCACGTTGATTTGCATTACATCAACTCATTTTTCTGATGTCGCGTCAGAGCGGTGGCTTTGGGAGCTTCGTTCCACTATACAGCGACAAACGGCAGCGATACCGACAGACAACCTCCTTGTCGGAGTCCGCCATCCTGGTGGACACGACGCTAAACACACGGACAAAAAAAAGTATTGTTTTCTAGTGGGATTAGAGTTGGCAACAACAACACTTCAAAATACAAAGACAGAGTCGGGAGACGAGGTTTACGTGTTCCGCTTCTTTGGGCTTAAAATGCGCCGACAAGCACGGTGAAAGTGGGGCGATTACGTTTTTCTTTCTTAATTAAAGCTTTTGTTTAGTTTTTACTTGCCGTTGGTGACTTTTCGCAAACCGTGCTGATTATCGACACCAAAACCTTTTTCCAAACCCGAATTCCCGAATGTTCCTTTTTTAAGTCGTGCCGATTCCGAAGATATTTTTTTTTTTAATTTAAATAAACAAAATTAGCGGTTTTTTTTTTTTGGTGAGATGTACGGCATTTTCGATGCCGGGATGGATACGCCTCGATCGTCGGCTTATCCATCCCGATGTAGGGACGTGGGCCTCGGCGTCTCGAAGTACCGCCTCGCGCATCAGGTTTTCGCGAGCAAAAAGCGCGATAGCAAATTCTCTTCCGCGACACAACCGCCAGCGAGCAAGCTTCGAGCACGACGAACCGGCGAGAGACGAGAGCGATCAGGAAGCCAAGGTGGTCAAAAACTCAAAGGTTACCACCAAGGCCTTTTCCCAAGGCCGAGCGGTCGAGCGAGCCACGGGAGGAACGGGAGGAAGGGTGGGAAGCGAGGCAGCAGAGAGCACAAGCGGGCGAGGAGGATAATAAGGTCATCTCCGAGAGATGTTCCTCGTCGGGACTGCTCGCGGTGCTTGAGAGTCGGACGACAAACAAGTACTTGTCAGTCGTCGATCGTTTGTCGGCGTTTGTCAGTGGTGTTTGTCGCTTCGAGGATCAGTGACACGGAACTTTGCGGTGTTGCCGGACAAAAGTCGGTGTTTGTCGCTTTATTGGGATGAGGTACAGTCAGGCGGCTTTCGACTTGAGATAAAACCGGGCAGCGCAACACTCCGTGTACTTCATTTTTGAAAACCGTTTCGCAGCAGTTTCTGATAGCCGCGTCCCACTAGAGCGACAAACAGCAACAAACGACAGTGACACATGACAACGAGCGACAAACGCCACCCTACTGACAGCCTGTTTGTCGGTGTTCGCGGTCCCACCTGGCGAACACGACGCAGAACACGGGGACAAAGAAATTTGTTTCTTGGTGGGACTGGAGTTGTCAACAAAACACTTCAAAATACACAGACAAACAGAGCCTAGCAACGCGGTTTCCGTGTTTTGCGCTTTGGATGTAAAACGCGCCGACAAACACGGTGAAAGTGGAGACGATTACTTTATTTTTTAATTAAAGCATCCCGAAGTCTTCATTTGCCGTTGGCGACTTTCCGCAAACAGTCGTGACAATCGACACCAAACTTTTTCCAAACTAAAAATCCCAAATCCTTGTGTGTGTGTGTGTGGGGGGGGGGGGGGGGGACGTTTGAGTCGTTTTAGGTGAGCGCCACGGAATTTTACGTAGATGTTTAGGATGTAAATACCTTTATATCCAAATGATCGAGGGCAGGCGTTTTTGAGGGACACACGTCATCCCGATTATCACAGAACGTGATGACAAGTCTCTCACCTGCCGGAATGGCTTGCCGGAACGTCGTGTCCTACTTCGTGGTGAGCGGTCTTACTTTAGTCAGTCCTCGAACGTCGGTGTATCCATCCTGATGGATGGGGCGTAGACCTCGGCGTCTTGAAGCACCACCTCGCGCACCAGGTTTCCGCGAGCTAAACCAGCCACAGCAAATTCCCTTTCGCAACACGACTGCCAGCTAGCAAGCCACGACCACTACGAGCAATCGAGGGACGGGAACTGCGGGAGCGATCAGTGGCCGCCAAGGCCTTCAGTGAAGGTCGACAGGCGGAGCGAGTCACGGCCACGGGAGGAACGGGAGGAAGGGTAGGAGGGTGGGAAGAGAGGCAACAGAAGGTGCAAGCGGGCGAGGAGGATAAGTTCGTCTCCGAGAGATGTTCCTCGGTGGGACTGCTTGCGGCGCTTCAAGTCCAACGACAACCAAGACCTTGTCCGTCGTCGATCGTTTGTCTGCGCTCGTCGACGTCTGTCGGGGGTGTTGGTTGACGAGCGTTCCGTGTTGACAGTGACACGGAACTCTGAGGTGTCGCCGGACAAAAATCGGTGTTTTTGTCGCTCTAGGCTGGACGAGGCTATGAGCATGCCCAGTGCATGAAGCTCATGAAGCCAAACGTTGCTTGTTCATAAACATTCAGTCGGCCGGTGTGTATAAGTTTGCTGATACGATGACTCTGGACCTGTTTATACAAAGCTTTGGTCTTCGACAAAATTCAGTTCCTAACTTTAAAAAAAAAAGAAAACCTTTTAGAAGTAAAAAAAAAAAAGAAAACTGTTTCGCATGAAGCGGTCATTACGGGCAAACATGCACGTTCAATGACGGTACAAGGCAGACTTCGAAGTAATCCGTTACAAGTAACGGGATCCCTTTTAATTAGTTACTTTTTAATTTAGTAATTAATTCATCACTTTTTTGAAAATGTAATTTGTAATGTAATCTGATTTCATCTTCATTAACGAGTTACTAAAATTACTCGTTACAATTATACCGCCCCGTCAAAGGGAGGGACTGAGTGGAAGAAGGGCAATGCAGTGACCTTCGCGCTTTTAACATGATAACACAAGACGGGGTGAGAGTGCTGGCCAGGGTAAGGAAAATAATTCACGGAAAGCACGACAGTCCAGAGCCCCTTTCTGGACTCGCGCGTACGGTCAGCCAAGCTGGGAGGATTCGATTGTCAATATGAAGGCAACAGGCTTCGACTTTTTGGAAAACGAACGGACGGCTTCGAGCGCGCAAAGAGCAGAAAAACTAATGGACCATAAAACCTTCGCGTGGGGTTCGTGAGGGGTAGGACCATGGACAGCGTGACCGTGGTGTTTATGTCCGCTCCCTCTCCCTCCCTCCCCATCCCTCTGCACCTTCTCCCCCAAAACCAATCACCATTTTTTTTGTCGTTGTCACACGAAACCATTATTTACTTGTCTATGGTTTTGCATATACACGCCCAAACCGCAAACACAGAAAAAGCTCTAATGAGACCTCGCCCCTGTTCATCCTTGACAGCGCTGTGAAAGCTAAGTACTGGCTGGACCAACCAGCTATGTGGCTTCTGTCACTTCGCACTAGCGGATGCGTAAGGTAGAAACTCGAGGGGTGCGATGGCAGCAGTTCATTGTAACAGTAAAAATGTAGCATCAACCTTGCTGTCAGTTTAAACAGTAATTTTCGACCGCTGGCCGGGGAGCACAACCAAAACAGCTTGGGGCTTCGAAGCTGAACCCATATTCTTAGAAACGGGAATGATGGGGCTCTCGTCGGAGGATTGTGCCAGCGGGAACTTAGACCGACATTTTAGGGAAAGGTAACACAGCCCGAGTTTTCTGAGAATAAACACTGGCTGACTTGGACACTGGAGTTGGGACAGCGAAAGTGGCTGTAAACGCCGTGGGAGACATCGACGCCTGCTGTTCACTGACAACTGTGTGTTTGTTTTTTAATAATTTCTAAATGGCGAAATTAGTTCAGTTGAAAGATTGTGGATTAATATTTCGTGTGGAGCTTTGGTTCTATTAAGTTTGGAGATCAAGAAAGGGAGGATAAAGTGTTACGGTGGGATAACAACCTTCATCAAGCAGGACTCTTTGAAATCTACCCAAACGCAAGTACCGTATCTAGGTCTCACAGTCAGTTGGTTTTAGTGTGTAAACCAGGCCCTACTTAGGCAACATGCAGCAAACGGAAAAATCACATATTCAAAGGAATCGTATTTTTATATTCGCCGATGCCGGAATTCGAATGGTGTGCGTGCCTGCACGGCCTAGGTGCATTCGTCGCATGTTCATGATCTCTAGTTCTGTCCCGGTTGGACAGCGCTAGACTCGTTTATTCTCGAACACCCGTTTAAGTCCTTTAAAACTTTATAGATTCGTTCTCCTAAAATATTAACCTAAAATATAATGGGTAGATACTAGATAGTACTAAATGTGTTTCACAGATGGCAGTATTTACATTATTGTAATGAGATTGCAGTAACTAAATTACTTTCTGTGGAAATGAGTAATGAGTAAGCTTTAACAAAAACATAGAAAAATCATTTTGTAGAGCGAAGTGCCGTGAAACAGACATCAGAGCAAATAGACGAAGGCCATCTCAGAGAAACGTCTCGTACGAGGAACACGCCAGACGCACAAAGGCAGGCTCGCGAGGCGAAGGAGGTCGAGAAAAGCTTTCGTGTGAAGACATCGCTGGAAGGCCACTTACGAACTCCACACAAGACAGATCAACGGCTCCACGTCGTCACGACGATACTTCGTTCACCCCTAAGCTGACAGTGCGGTGGGAGCTACGAGCTCACCGGAACCAATCACCCATCTTCCTTCAACCCCCTGACCCCTTCTCTGCGCTTGGGTATAAACGACAGCGTGGTTACGTGGCGAAATGTAGACGTGTGACTAGTGCAACTTGTGCGTAGCTTCCACCGCACTGTCAGCTTAGCAGTAACTGGCTTACAGGTAACGCTGCGTGTTTTCGGATAAATCCGAAAACTCCGAAAAACACCCTCGTTTAAAATTTTTGTCAATTCGGATTTATCCGATAAACTCCGAATTGTTATGTGCCCCCCCCCCCCAAAAAAAAAAAAGAAAGAAATAGTATTTTTTTTTTTTCACAATTTGAGCAGCGCAGGATTAATGGTCCTGGGAAAATGACACCAAAATTATCTTTCAAGCCTCGGACCATTGCCAAAAGGGGTTTTACGGCTTGTCTCGTCAAGGTTGGTTCAGGGAAACAAGTCATCGTGCCATTCGTGTCACGACAAAAGCCACTCTTTTGGTTTCCAGTTTGGGCCATGGGATTTGGGATTTAGAGAAAGGAGAGGGTATGTTTCTGAGGGCTATGGACCATAGAGATTGTATAAAATAGGGAAGAGGGGCAGTTGAAACTTCTCTTTACATCCTCAACCACTCCACCTCGCGCGGCCGCGATATAGATTGATGGGATGACTACAAGCTTCCTTGCGGCTACCTCCGGCAGTTTATTGATATTAAGGTGTCGACGTTTATCGAAGCCACACTTGTGTGCAACTTTTGTCATGGGATAAATTAGTATTGCCAATGACACCAACGCCAAATTCGACTGAAGAAGTCTTAATTGATACAAGCGCGTTTTATTTTTTATCTGGCATACGTTTGTATCCGGCTATTATTATTTTTTTTAATAGGAAACACTGCGAAATTAATCTCCGGATTTGGGAGAATTGGGGATTTACGAAAAATAATTACGAAAAATAAACTCCGATAAACACCGAAGTTTTGCTAAAAAATAAACTCCGAAAAACACCCTCCGAATTTCCCGAAAAATAAACTCCGAAAACACGGAGCCCTACTTACAGGCTACAATGCGAAGGGCACATCACAAGTGTGGTCAACACATTTTAAGACCTGAGAGGACAGCACGCAGATCCCCATCCTTCTTGCTCTTTCGTCAAGTAAGGTCAAACCGTAAGCTTCGACCATCGTGAACAACAAACGTCCGGAATAAATAGTTAAATCCCAAATGCCTCGTCAAGGCCCCAGAACGTTTCGTGCGTAGCCTTAGCTTTGGCAAGTAGAGATGCTTTTGGTCGGAAAAGACGGGAAGCCGAGCAAAGCTGAGTGCCGCTCGCGGTATGCCTCTCTGCCTTTCCTTGGGGAGTTCAGTCGGGAATAGGCAAACGAGGAAATATCGCCACCCGTTTGTCGGAAAAGTATACGCATTCTACGAAGCTAGCGCCATCCCTTTCCACAACTGGCGGCGCTTCTGCCCAGCAAACATGCAGCCCTCTTGTATGACAACGCCCAAGAACCGAGGCTCTTCGGGTGTCTTGGAACAATACTCTTCGAGAGGAATGAGGGGTACGCGTCAACTAGGTCTCTTGGGAGGAAAAGATTGGACTGCGTCCGAGTCGGAAGGAAACGTTTCACATGACTACTTCTCGTAAGAACGAGCTCCCGCATGGCCCAACTGAAGTTGCTGAAACGGACTATAACTTCTTTAAAATCAGGAAAACGTAATCATATCACCCTTTAACTAAGGACATTCACCGTTGAATGAAGAGCGAAACCGGTCTTTGAGTCACATCTAAAGAAGCTATTCCCCATTGCTTAACTCTTCCATCCTGTGAGCCAGCGGAACGACTTAAGATATTGAAAAGTAATGTCAAAGTAATTTCATTACTTTGACATTAGAGCAGAGCGGATGACAATAGTGACATGCCAAAACAGCGCTGGCTGAAAAAAGAAAGAGAATTACGTGATTTGTTTTACATTTTTTTAGAGCCCGTAGCTTGAAAGAATCAGTGTGTTAAAAATAATGTTACAGATCTAAAAATTAAATTTCGTTGTCAGAAGATAGCATGACGAAAAAAACAATGTAGTCAGTGTAGGTTTAATTTCAGAGGCTCAGTTGATGCACCAAACCCTGTTCTAGCAACATATTGTTGACACGACATTTTAAAGAAATAGCATCACTCAACCAAAAAGTCAATAACTGTTATCCCCCCCCCCGGTTCATTCCTTGTTTTACTATTTCTTTTTTTCTATAGATTTATTATGCGTAAAGTATAGCAAGTTTCATGCCCTTTGCGTATGACTCTCATCGCGAAGAATGTCCAACATTGCATTTGATTGCGAGGAACAGTGCCCAAGATTGTATTTGGGCAGTATTTGAAATATTTTTAGTATTTAAATACAGTTGACAAATGCATTCCCCAATATGTAATTTAATACGAAATACAAGTTACCCAGAGTATCTTAAATGCGTATTTTAAATAATTGTTTTTGATATACTGCCCATCCCTGTTGAGCTTTAATATTCGCCAGAACCATAGAGTGAATAAGCAGGAAACAGAAAAGGTACTCAAGTTTTTCATCGCTGCTAGGTTATTTTGTTATTCCACCTTTACATACTCGCGCGCGTGTCAGTCATACAAGTTTAGAAAATATGAGAATTCCAGCGCGTAGCAGTATCGCCATACTCTGGCAGGCTAACATATCAAGCTGTCTAAACATCTAACAACATTGTTTTTTTAATCCGTTTTACTTCCGGCCATAGGTTTCCCTTCCGCTAGTGCTTGCGTGCGTTAGAGCCGATGTTCCAATAAGAAAGGGACCCGCCCCTATGATACTAGGAAGTCGGGACTTTCACGAAAACCGTTTTTGTAGACGTCTATTCTGTTCGCGCTTAGTGAGATGCAAGTGCCCGCTCACAGACTTCGGCAGTTAACACATCTCGCAAATAAGTAGACTATAAGTAGTTCACATAAAATGTTCCTATTTTTTAATGTCGAAATTGGTTCTGATGGTATCAAATTTCCGTATTCGCATCCAAAATGCTTTGCCAATTTTCCCAATATTAGCATTTTCACGTCTGCGTAATAAGACTCGTGTATTCAGATTGCCCCCCCCCCCCCCTCCCCCCAAGCCTCGGGTGAACTTTCCAGCTTGTATGCTGACTCTTGTGGAATTGCGTGTTTTCAGACAGCTGTTACCTCCTGCATGCGGCTCTATTAGAACTGTCCTATCATCTTCCTCTGTCTGTTTCCCCTTTTAGCGTGTCGCTTTTCATCCCTTTGTCACAGCCTCAGTCCCTCAGTTCAGTCGTCGTGACCTCCCTTCTCAATATTTGACCTCCCTTTTTCATCTCACAATTTGGGAGAAGAAATCGCACATTCGCTCGTTGTTTCGTGGATATAATGCAACGCTCTCGCGTAAACAAGACGATAAATGACGCTGAATAGAGCAAGAAGAATACAGGAAGAATTATACGCGGCAACCTTAAAAATTAGTAGCTGGCGTTGGCCCTCCGAGAGATTTTCTCATCACAGCGCGACGCGCTTCTGCAGCGAGCCGAACGGCGCGGCGAAGGTACAGGGATTATTCGAGCCGCGGCGATTAAAATCTTCCTCAATTAAAAAATTCAATTATGCGATAATCGTGAGCGAACCTCGACCCCCTACTCCAGTGATCTCGTGTTTCTCGCGAACCATCAGCGCGGGGCAGCCACGCCGAGCCGCAGATTAATTGAGAGGGAAGACGGCCTCCCCGCCTAATGACGCCATCTTATCCCTGGCGCGTCACGAATTTTCGCGGACGCATCCTGCCGCTAGCCGACGCACCGGTGCACACCTCGAAAATGAGTGTGCTTTCGGAGCGCGAACTATGCACTATCTCGTCGGCAACATCACCTACGCGACTCGTCGTCGTCGCGTCACGCTGCACAAGAAGCAAACGCGGTGTAAAACGGCAAAGCGCCCCCCAAAAGAAAGCGAAAAAGGGAATCGGGGTTGCGATGGAAGGAGCCAGGGGTTCTGCGGTTCCAGGAGTAATGAAATTTGGGCCGAGTTCCCCCTCCTCCCTGGTGTGTCGCGCATGCACGCGCGTCTGAGCCCGTGCGCGCTTCCGCCGCGGCCTTGGCCCGAGTAATTGGGACTGCCGGTCCTTCGCGGGGCGTGCGTTTCCGTCTACCGTTGCGCGATTAGACGGCGGCCGCCTCGCAGGATCGGGAGTCATTTTTCACGGGGCTCCCGGCCCACGACCGACTGCTTTTGCTTTGATACCCGACCGACCATTATCACCTCAGCGGGGGCATCTGTTCGCTGCGCGGCAGCGAAAACGTCGGCGGTTCCTTCGCTTGGGTGGCAGTCACTTAACGCTTTTCGGGCGGCTTTTGTGTTTTCGCTTTTGTTTGGCTTTCTTTCCTTTCGGCAAGGGGAGCGAGGGAGCATGTCTGCGGCGGCTCCCGTGACGTGACTCGGCAATGAGATTTCCGTTTACGCCACCAGGTGTTCGGGCCGTGTTGATTCTTGCCGGACCGGGCACCGCGGAGTGCTGGCCCTCGTTCGTACCTGTGCCCTCTCCCGCCGCCTTCCCCCGCCCAGTTTTGGGGCCAGCTAAACCTGAACTGCCTTTCGGCGGTAGTGCGCTCAGCGTTGCCGGCCGGGGCACCTCTCGGGGCCTGCGGCGCTGTCGTGGTCCGCAAACGAGGGGCTAATTATGTGGGAGAGTTAATTGTCTTGTATAAACATCTGCTTCCTCGGGAACCTCTCCGGGAGCGGCGGGGAGAGGGTAGCGAGATGGGAAGACGCCGCCACTTCGCTCTATCTTCCTTGGCTCGCGAGCGGGGGCCTAAAGTGGTTCTCCGATTTCACGGAGAGAAGGGGGGCTCCCCTGAGCTGATGCGTTCGCTACAGGTGCACGCCCGAGCTGTTCTGCGCGCCGACGTTCATTCATGCGCCTGGAAGGGGGAAGGTGATCGCGAGAACGGCGAAAAACGTCTGTCCTGTGCCGCCGGGTTCAACCCGAATAGGAAAGGTATTCTCGGACTCGGCGCAGCTTCGAGGATAACAATTAACCCTGTAAGTTGCTCCCAATAAATATTCAGCACTGAGCGTTTTGAAACGAGTATGGTAAGACAAATATATCCAAGATTTCCGAGCATTTGAACCCACAAAGGCCATTCATTCTCGTCTCTTAATTTTGGCTTTTTGTGGTTGATTAGCACGTTCGAACGAGTAGGTATTGCGTGCAATCTTGCGTGCAATCGGTCCCTTTAAAGAAGCCACAGTGTCGTCAATTAAAAGTGCCTTGAGAAATCTGGAGCGTCTCTACCTAGCCGCAGAGCGCTTGGGAGTGTCCGCAGCAGTGTCGCAGCAGTGTCTCAGCGCAGGCTGTCTTTTTGGGTCGAAATCTCTCTCTCTCTCTCTAATATATATATATATATATTCTCCTCGTCCTTCGCACTCATCGGCAGATTGCAGAATTGGTTCTAAAGTCAAATCGGGGGTTTCACTGTCAAACCAAAGAAAAGCATTGGGCACGCCCCAGCGGAGGACTGAAGGTTCATTTCGACCACTCCGGGATTGTTTGACGTGCAGCCGACATCTCGGTTACGCTACACCCTCGGCTGGGATTCGAACCCGCCACCTGGGGATCCGTGGGGCGGTGCCTGGCCTCCGAGCAGTCTTGTACACGTTAAATAAAGAGTTGTTGGTTAAAAACAATACCTATCATCAACGGAGAAACATTCCAATTTTCTTCGTGACAATACTCGATTAAGTGCGATAGTTTCGAATGAGAGACGTCAACGTCATGCCGCTCCGTACCTCGAACACTTTGCGCCCAACGAACTTCTATACTAGAAAGCGATTATATATTTGACCTTTTTTTTTTAACAACTATAATCACCGACAACTTAAGAAACGCCGGACGTGGCTCATTATGGTAATTTATGCTACTTGCTCAATGCTTCGTGATTGGTACTTGGGCGTTCTTATCGGCTAATGCCTTAGTCTCATTGGCTGCGAAGCGACAATGAGATGCCCGGGATTCGCCACGCCATGCGTTTTGAGTATGCACACTTTTAAACATAAAAAATGCGAGTTTTTTTGCGAACACAAAAACGGTTAATCAAGGCGGTCAACAATAGAAGAACCCCAAAAAACGACAACGCTCAAAAATTAATACGACAAGGAAAAAGAACTTGCTATGTGCAGCAGGGACAGTGGGCATGATGTTTCACTTGCTCACTCTCCCTGCACTAACATCACCTTGTTTCCTGTCGAATCCTATTTTGAAGTTGTCGTCATTCGCTGGGTTTCTTTTATAATTCGCCGCCACAATTAATTGTTCCTGTCTTATGCAAAAAAAAAAACGATCTTGGAGAATTTGTTTACTTTTGTCCTTTTTGGTTTCATATGTCACATTTTAGCAAATTCTGTTAAGTATCGCAAAAAAAGAAAAAAAACCGCTGCGCTACACGAGTGAAGCTTGGACGATTAGACACCAAAAGGCATAAAGTGTTCGCTGAAGGCTCTTAACACGACACACATAGGCGGCCACTTTGAAATTACCGATAGCCATAGCGCCTTTGATATTATCATGAGAACAGTCGAAGGTAGTGTTTGTGCCAATGAACAATTGCAACACCTTAAGAAGTCTGGAGCGTCTACGTGTTCCCGCAAAGCGCTTTGGAGCTCCAACCTCTGGCCGCCTCGGTGGTTCTGAGGTAGACGGCACTCATGCCAAGTAATCGAATTACGTGTAATCGATTACTTTTTGAAGGAAGCTTGTAATCATTTGAATGCATTTATTGGGAAGCAATCGCAAGAGGCTCAGCACAACTTCGCGACAATATGTCGTCACTTTCTATGAACCGAGCCCGCGCGCTTACCCTTTCTTAGAACACCTACGAGAAATCCCATCGATTTATGGAAGGGACCCAGTGATTGACGAGGCCCCGATAGATTTGGGGCCTCTGAAATGATATCGGTGGATTCTGAACTCGCAAAAGGTCGCGCTCAGCGTTCCGGGGCAGTCCATGTTTTTAACTCAAAACGTTATCCCCGCCTCACCATTAGCCGGACTCCATTTGTTAATCACAACAATTAACCACCCACAAATATAAAAGAATAAAAATAAATAAAATATCTACATCTGTTTGAGCAGGGCACTTCGATTCGTTTTGCGAAGCACCGACTACATCACCGATGTATGCATCAAGTCCACAGGAGCGGAATATACGTGGTTTTGAAGAAATCGACGCTACAAAGAAGGCGAGAAAAACACAAACAAAGGGGGGCCGAGTTACGGAGCTTTGTAATTCCTCCGCGCGATTACCTGCATGCGGGCGATCCGCCAACACGGCTTTTCCGGCTCAGCCGTGAATAACGTGGCGACACTGCACAGCGGGAGCTTGTTAGCGGCCCAAATGAGCTTCCCGACGTGCTGCGCCTTGGACCAGCCCCAGTGCGACGACATGCAACAACTCAATGGAATTTATAATGACCGGACGCGTCCTTTGACGCCGAGTTAGCCCAGACCCGCGCGTGACGCTGTTTGCTTTGTTCTCGGGAAGGGGGGTCCGGGCTTTACGTACACCGGTGTTGGTAGACTTTGTTGACGCTGCGGCGGCGGTTAGCGTGCGCGGGCTTGTTTCGGCGGTGAGTGGTTAGTCCGTGGTCGACCGCTTGATTAAAATCTATTATATTTTTTTCGGGGAGTCTATCACAAGCCTCTCCACGTGCCCCCTTTTTTCCTCGGGGTCTCTCTCACTCTCTTTCTCTTTCTCGCTCATCGCATACCCTTTCCGGCGATGATAGAAAAAGTCGTGTTCGCGATATGTTTACCCTGTCGTTTCGGAGGTTGCCATAGGAATGCATCATATCAGATTTAGCCCGTACTATATAGTGCCCCAGTCATCAAATATTCATAGCCTTATATAACGAACAGCCGAGGTTGTCACGCTGCTTGGGAATGGAATGCAGCGAAACGTACGTTCATCTGAATAAACTGCGTAACGTTGTCGTGGAGTCGAACATTATAAGTAAATATATAAATATAGAAATGATTATGCTCTATGTATCACCTTTTTACATAGCATCACATGGACAATGCAAGTTTATTCATTTGACGTTTAAAAAAAAGTATACACTGGAACAAATGAACTTCGCTCGCCCATAATGATAGAAATATTGAACTTTATTTGGAATTCTTGAGTCACGTGTGGGGAGGCAAGAGGTAAGCAAGCTTTACCTGACTAGGCCCCGCCACCTTTGTACATTGCTCAGCAGTGGAGTGTAATAGCAAACACAAAAAGATTTAAAAAAAAGAAGAAAAAAAGAAAGAATAGATAAACAGGCACACAAATTTGAGAGATGAGTCTAAAAAGTCGGAAATATTTCTCGCGATCATTTTTTAACAGATGTATAGTTTCGCGTATAATGAAGTGGTTTTGTCGTCATCAATTCCACGTTCATTTGAAATTTTACTTTCTTCTGAAAGGAAGGAAACCTCGAGGAAGACATACTCGCTGACATTCCCCTTTAGCATTTCTTTTGCAACTCTTTGCTTTGTTGCTTCTTGATTCAAAAGGGACGCGAGTTGGAATTGTGTGTGTGTTGCACACACTACCAACTCTTCGGATCTCCAAACATTCCCTCATGAACAGCATAGCACTACTCCAACGAGAGAACGAATGGACGTGGTTTCCACAAACCACCTTAAAATATCCCCTCCCGCTTAGCGCCTTCTTTTGACCACGCACCGCGCTGTTTACTCGCTCTTTGTGATCTCCTGCGCCGCCCGCTTTAACGAGGTAGCGCGGCCGAGGATATCACTTAAAGTAATGTTCGGCCCGTGGTTCGCGTCTACCTCGGCCCTGTTCCGAGCAGTTTACGTGGCACCGCGACAATCGGCTCCCCCACCTTCCTGACCAGTAGTGCCTTCCACTTTGTGGCGTACCGCCAGGCGGGGCCATCCATCGTGCCCGAGTGCCGCTGACGTTTTTACAGCGTCCCACTTCGTACTCGAATTACGTTATTGCCGAGTAAAGACGACAACGCTACACTGGTCACTCGCCCGCCGCCGGGAGGGACACTGCGCGCAGGCCGGCGAGTCGCTGCCGGGGCGTGGCGTCGCGTTGGGTCCCTCTACACGCTGCAGCGACACGCTCGCCGCTACTTGATTCAGCAAACAACAAGGCGACGCGATCGAAGCTGCGCCAGCCGTGCGCGACGTTCGACTCGCCGCGCGGGTTCGGTATCGTCCCCCGCCGGTGGCTGCAGCTGGAAGCGGTCGCTGTGGTCTCGGCCCTGGGTCCGGCGCTGTGGCCAAAGTTCGGTCGCCTGCGAGGCACCGGGGGCGTTTCTCGCGAAGAGGGCGACGCGGTCGCCCGCAGCGCACACGCCGCCGTGGGGTTTTCAGTGTCCCCTATGGCAACGACTTCGCTCTCGACATGCATGCACGGCACACCCGGGCTGGCTTATTAATAGTCGTCGGACGAGCTCCTGCATCAGCTACAGAGGCTGCAGTATTCGCTGCGTTTCAAGTTGCTGTGTTTCTTTTTTCTTTCTTTCTATTGTTCTTTTGTTGTACACACCCACGCGCGGCTTCATGCAGTATTTACGGGGTGATTCTCGCTGGAACTCTATAACGTGTTTATGCGTGCGCGCGCGCGGGGGCTTTTATTTATGTTTTATAAACAAGGCTCCCTGTCGCTTGTTTGCACGAACATGTTGTTAATCCAAGGTAGATGTGATTCATGGGCACCTGAAGGCACGTTTGCACGCGCCACATTGCGTGAACGACGTTCGCGGTAGGGCATTCAACTGCGGAGACTCCGACCATCGTCCACCCATGAACCGCCCGAATCTTTCATTACGTGGCGAGCGGCAAGATAATCTTTTATAAACTTGGATTTTATTTACTATTCCACCGCTTCAAAATTGATCGTTAGTGTCACGGTAAGCGGGTCGAAGGGCTCCGTGCTCTGAGATGTCTCCGAAAGCGTTGTGTCTGACAGTCACAAACGAGACGTCAACTTTTTAAAGACCTCGTCAAACGGCGTTACTGATTCGCCGGCGGGCAAGCTTACCCTCTCACTGCGGGGTCCTTCATAGCGCTGCCTGCAACTTGTGACACCAAGTGTCGACGGCGCGTCCTCGCGTACCCAGATCCGAGCGGGTGTTTTGACGACATGAAGCCGAGCGCCGACCGCAACGGTGCAGACCGCTCATGCCACAGGCTGCTGTGGCAGAATGTCAGACGCAGTCTCATGCCTTATGCATGGATGCAACGCGGCCGTCGGCGGTGCGACCTTCACGGGCATTGTCGGCGCACGAGCGCTGTAATCGAGAATGGTGTGAAACTACATGCATCAGCGTGTTCTATAGGAGCGCGTATATATATAGAGCGCATCATGCAACGCGTTTCTGTTGCAATTTGGTATGCACGAGACTTTTGAAGTCGGTTCTAGAGGCTCGTAGCGTCGGACGCAGCCGACGCTACGAGCCTCTAGGACCAATCAGAGAGCGTCAAAACACATACACATAACCAATAAAAAAAAAAAAAACACCATGGTTCACTATATTAGGAATCTCCGTAATATATCGTAAAAACAATAAGCATCGGCATCATAAACAATTTCTTCCGGCAATACATTCCAAGCACGAATAGCATGATAAAAAATAAAGAAAAAAATCTGTATGATAACGAGATTCTTCCACTTCTTTAGAATGATTCAACCTTAATGACCCTTGATGCGGTGGCAGGACGTACAAGACCTCTTTCGATACCTGCATGCCCATGCTCTATAGTATATACTATAAAAAAATATTGCGAGCGTAAGCCCTTTCTTCCTTTTCAACAAGGTTCCAACCTAATATTTGTTTCATTGCAGTCGAACTTTTATGTGTAGTTTCTTATCACAAACTTTGGTGCTTGATTTTAAATTCGCTCTAACTTATGTGCGAGGTAACTTTGAGGGGGTCCAATAAACTCAGTGTTGGCGATAATAAATCTGCCCCTCCTTGGAAATTTCAGGGGAAACTAGGACCCACGAGTCGCCCCGTAGTCGGCTATATATATGCTGACACCGGGCAGTAATTTTTCACTAAATTTCGTGACCCAGACTTAGAATTCGGAGTTACATTCGCCTTTTCCAGGTCACTCGGAACTGCACCAGTTTCTAATGATTCGGTAAAAATAACATTTCAATAGCGTGCGATTTCATCTTTACAGTTGTGAAAAATTCTTGGTGAAACCCCATCTGGTCCATAGCTTTTGGAAGTATGAATATCTCGGAGTCACAATTCCGTCTACTTCGACAACAAACTTCTGGCATAACCCTTCATATTGGTCTGAGCAGAAATATAACAATTACTGGTGACAGCCCAAGATGGAAACACAGGCTTGTAGTATGCTTTTTGATGTCATTATTTACTAGATTACCACTAGATAACAAGGCAGGAATAGAATTATCTTCCTTTTCATTTGATTTTACATATTTCTGGAATTCTCTTGGCTCGCTTACAGATTTCTCGTTCAAGGACTCTTGAAAAAATTCGTTTGCTTTCCTGCACATTTGTTTTCAGGTCTGTGATTACTTCTTCCAGCTTTTGTTTCAAAATACCACAGGGATTTCTCCGATATTTTTATAAACCCTACATTTTCGTTTTATTTGTTTACGAATAAAGGGTGTTATTGACGGTTTATGATTGTCGTTTCCATTGAAAGTCTTCGATGGTACGTAGCTATTGGCGAGTACCTAAAAGAGACGATGCAACGATTTTTGTACTTTGTGCAAATACCGCTTAGAACGAATCCCTCACGTTAATGATCTGTGAAACACCCGTTCGTTTTTCACCACACGCAATAAAGGTCCCAGAAAAAATTAAAGAAAAACGAGCAGCGTTAACTCCCTCAACTCGCCGCCAGAACAAGCGGCCACATGATCTGGAGCCGATTATATGCCGCCAATGTTGATCACAGCCACGCGCTGGGGATGGCAAGGCACAGGACACGCACTGAGTTCCAGACATTGTTACGGCTCGGCTATTGTCGTCATTGTAGCGATTGGATACAGGCCACTACCGGAATGCTTCTCGAGCTATCGATTTTCACGAGCGCAAATCGAGTTCCCACGCAATGCTCGGGTCCAATCTATGAGCCCTATTCAAATATCGTCACTGGAGAATACTGCGATCACCCAGCTACGTCATCAAGTTTCGCGAAGGAGAGATTGAATGAAAACGCTCACTTTTGTCCCTAAAATTGCACCGCAACAAAGGAGTAATTCTTAGCCAGTTGCGTTCCGTGCTCATTGTGTCCCACTAGTGTCAGTTAACCTCGTGTAAAGTGAAAAACATATCAATTGAACATCGTTGCAGCGCCCCTTTAAGTTATTGTTTGAACACTTCCCACGAGTGATCAAGATCGCTTTAGAAGCTCAATTACGAAAAATACAAAAAGAAATACAGCGCAACTTCTGAGGAAATACGTTCATATTCTCATTGACCGTACAGAATAAATTTGCGTTCTTGTCTTTAGATGTCTACCACTTGTTTATTTTTTTTCAATTCAGAAGAGATATGGAAAGAGTGAAAGAGAGAGGGCATGGGGGTAGGGTCCATCATCGGTACATATATGTTACAGCCCAAGCGCTCATGAACTCGTAATAAATTCTAGGGTTTCCATACACGCAATTGCCGCCAAACACACATGCTCTGCTAATGACTCGCTCTCACGCAACCAACATTTGGCCGTGCCAAACACGTGCATGCGGTCGACCTGCGCCATCCCCGAATAGGTCTCATCGATTCACATCATTATTACAATCCGATAAAAATACAAAAAAAAAACAGCTTCGCACAGACTCGTTTTTTCTTCTCTTCACTTAGATAAGAGAGAGTAAGAGAAAGAGACGTGGAGCTTAATAAGACGGCAAGCTTATGCCTGGATGAACGTGTCAAAACAGGGCAGCAGCTCAATTGTGTTCAAGGAACCGTTTAATCTCGACACGAATTTACGTTGGGTCTTATGGTTGTGTCTTTAACCAAATTCACGAAGCTTAGAAACAAACTACATAGGAACGATAAGAAAGTTGCAGTTCAAAGCTTCTTAACAGCTGAATGTCAGTATTTGGGACATATAGGGTGTCCCAAGTCACCAGGCTCGTTCTAAAATTGACCGTAAAAATCGACGCCTGCACGTAGCAATCTAAACTTTTGTGAAAGGTTTATTTCACAGGTCTGTTTTCTCTTGTAAAAGTACTAAGCGTAGCTTTCTTTCTTTCTGTAAAAAGTAGGGCCAAGAAACTTGCCAGGGTCGGTGGCGGGCGGCGGCGCAGACGACTAAGTCGAGTATCATGGCGGGTTTTGCGCTCCTATGTTTTGGCGCGTGCCGAAAATGGCTCGCGTCGATATGAAGTGCGGTTGACGGCGCGAAACCGCGAAGTGTCCGACTAATAGCTATCGGTGTAAATCGCTGTAATATCGCTGTAAAAAAATGCATAACCTAGAGATGCGACGTCGTATTAATAGCTCGGGTATATTTTACTTATTTTTCATCTGCGACACACTGGTTAAGCGAGAATAGCCGGTGAAGCAAGCAGAGCGGTTTTGGATGTATTCAAGAGGTTGGATGAGCGAGTCACTATGAGGATCCCATGCGGATGAAGCATATTCAATTTTAGAGCGCACGAGCGTATTGTACAATACCAGTTTTAATGAGGTTGAAGCAAGGTTAAGCTTAAGGCGAAGGAAACCATGCATGCGATTAGCATTATTAGCAATGTATTCAATGTGTGGTTGCCAGGAACTCTTATGGGTGATATGAACACCAATATACTTACACTAGGCAACGGAAGACAAAGGGGAACAATTAAGGAAGTCAGTTCATGGGCGAGATTAGTTGGTTGATCTTGTGACTCTCATTACCTTACACTTCCTAATATTTAGTTTCATTATCCACATATCACGTGAACACAGAAATGTTATTAGCATCAGATTGGAAGATATATGTGTCGGACAAGTTTGAAATTTCTCTAGAGAGAACACAATCATCAGCGAAAAGTGTTATAGATGAGGTGACAGAATCAGGAAGGTAGTTAATACAGATGATGAGAAAAGTGGGTTCTAGGACTGATCCTTGAGGAACACCTGAGGATACTGATGAAAGATGAGAATCGTTAGCAGATAATGAAAACACGTCGGCGGCTTTTGATCCCCGTCCCTCCGCGCGGCACTCACGTGCCTGTTAACTCGGCCACACACGCGGCAATAATAAAGGGGAGGCCTCTCCGACGCGCGAAGTTTCGTCCGTTCATTATTTAGTTAAATAATTCATTCATAGTTTATATTATAATGAACGAATTAAAGGAGAAGCAGCGAACAGCGCATCTTCGAGCAGCTTCTCTGTCTAAGTTAAATTATTCATGCTTGTACGTCCTATACACCTAATCCAACATGCTTGAATGGATGGAGCGATCTAAGGTTTAAAATGACCGTTATATGTCACTATACCTATCCCATTGTCATGGGGACATTGAAGACCACAATGGAGATCACACACAGCGGCCATGTATTCTCAAACACATACACGCGTTTGCGCGTACGTCTATAGTACGCTCCTTACCACCAAGTGTCATTGCATGATGCCAATGGATATGTCGTTCTTTTCATTAAAGTGCACCCTTAGCGCTAATAGGTATTTCACAACCTAATCTCACGCTCACCGTTAGAGCTTAATTTAATTAGTTTGGCAGGTACATTTGCAGACTCTTTCGCATCTGCCAGTTGCTTCACGAGCTCTCTTATTATTATTTTTTTCTTGCATTGCCTTCGGTGGGTGCCACGGTGCTCTGCATGCCAAATTTCGACAGACTGATAGGATCCGAGGAACTGGTCGTGCGAGTTATCTCTCTTCCGATGAAGCTTTCATTAGCAAAAGGTTTGCTCTCCCCTTACCGCAGAGTAGCGCGCCGTCCTCTGCTTCTCATTAAATGTGTACGATGTTTGTGTTAAACGAGGTGGTAGACTTGTTGTTGCATTTTTTTCTGTATTTTTTTTCCAATTCGATTGTTGTTGGTTGTCGCGCGTGTCGTGCATGCGAAGGAAGTCGCTCTGAAACTTCAATAAAAGCTGTTGCTCTTCTCTTTCATTTTAATTTTTCTCCCTCTGTCGGTTTTCGTACATGCCTGTACAATTTCGTGGTTTCCGAACAAGGGCTACGCAGTGGTATTGCCGCAAACAGATATCGTTACGTGCAGCATCCAGTCACAAAGAATTAAATGTGCACGAATTTGGAAGCGGGAGGACGGCTTGGAATGTCAGTAGTAAAGAGTGTTTACCATTGCCATCTAAAACAATCGCATTCTTTCTAGGGCTGGGTGATTAACCTACCGACTAATCGATTAATGCTTTACTAGCGATTATTGGTTTAACCGGGTAATCGGTAAAATTTGGACGAACCACAAGGAAGTAAAAAATAAACGGTTTCATCACGCAGACGTGGACGAGAAGACCTGTATGTAGGTCAAACTGTAGGTGAAACTATAACCTAAAGTAAAGCTTAGGGGAAAAATTTGTAGCTCCAGAAAAGTTCATAAGGTTACATGTATCCCGGCCCTTAAACGCCGTGCGAGTTTCCGTTTAGCGCAGCAGAAACTATTGTGGAGCAATCAGAAGAGGTCGCTCGTGCCAGAGGATATCAACTAGCTAGCCTCTTTGCCTCATACAGCTGAAGTAATAATCTGTGAGTGTGAGTGTCTTTGAACCTCTCAACACTACACATCGAGGTTGATTCATAATCAAAATCGTATACTGCGTCGTTCATTATCAGCAAAGGCGAAAAATAAATAAATATAATTTTGACTTTTTAAAAATGTAATGCGAGGAAATGGACGAGACCGATTAATCGATGAAAGGATGGCGATTAAACGGGTTATATTTTTAATCTAGGCCTAGCTCTATTTTTTTTTCTCGCATGCGCTTGTTGCTTGAGGGTCCTGTAAACAAAAAATGCATTCCACACGTTGAGTAAAAAAGAAAAGACAAAAGAGGATATAAGTATGTGTTACATAACTTATATTGCATCGAAAGCGACTTTCACTGTGAGCGTAATGTCAGTCGCTAATACCTCGTCACGTAGAGCCCACGTTGGCATGTCCGAAGATGGGTTTAGGGCAGTACATTTGCTTGCATTTCATCCATGAGACCGATCAAACGGCTTCTGATAAAGAATGAATATTACTAATTTTAATATTTTATAAGTGCCATAACAATGACCCCATGAGCCTATGGCCACTCGAGCCACAATACTCTCATGTTCCAGTCTCTCTTAGCGAGCAGGAAGCCAGACCTGCTCTCGCCTACGTAAGACGAACGGCTTACCAGCGTAACTTTCAGAAGTACCGCTTGTCGCGCCGAAGCGCAAGAAAGTACATCTGACACGTCAGCAAGAAGTGTTTATTTATTTATTTTTATGTATTTATGTACAAATACTGCAGGTCCCACACGGGTCCAGGCACGAGGGATAGCACACGTAATAAGTACAATAATAATACACAGAGCAAAACACAAGAACGCAACGCGTACGTTTGCGAGTCTGCCTAATACAATTTAGTATACAACATGAACAACACTTTGTAACCGGGGTTATACAAATGCGCACATCAGCAACAAAAGGAGTGCAGTTGATGCGCGCAGTCTTGCTGCCCAAGTGTAAGCCGCCCTATGTACGACAGGCCACAGATGTTCGGAAGGCTACTCAGTGCACATGTTTCCGTTGGAAATAAGGAGATAAACCGCCGCCCGCTGCCTATCAGTCAGCTGGGCCCAACTTCTGCTCTCACCCGGATGCATGAAGCACCAAGACGAACGAAACATTGCGGATAGTGGACAGCGCAGCTTGCATTTTGATGTCTGGTCTTATCTATACCTTAACGTAGGGGAGCGATAAAAACCATATGCAAGTGAAGCTGGAATCAAGATTATGACGCTAAACACAGTTTTCCCGTGTTCTGTTTTTTTATTTATATCTTTATATACTATATCTATATTGATTATCTTTCTTTTAAAACATGATGTAATTATATTTTGTTAAATATTTGTTTCGGCTGCGCGTCAGAAATATGCGGTGTTATTTTTGCTAAAGGATTTAGAAGGCATAATCTGCTTAGGTAGTAATGAGTACGCCGAGCGAGCAATTTAGTGCAAGCACTAGGTTTCGGAGCGTTTTAAAAATAAATTTAGATTCTGTGAAAAGTTTTTTTTTTTTTTTTACATTTTAATCTTAAACCGTAATCATAATCTTTAGCATTATACAACTCACCCTAAATTCTCAGCCTCTTAGTTTAACCTGGATAATTCTTTTTATACTGAAATACAGGGAAAGTAAAGGAGCTATAAGGTTTATGTAGTATTACACCCCATGGCATTGTTGCTTTGTTTTACAAAGCTCAAAGGAATGATCAGGTGCGCACTCCTTTATTTCTACCGGTCGGATCACTTCTATGTCGACATTACTGTACGATAGTCAGGCATAAAAAGACGAAGAGACGGTTAGCTAAATGTCACTTTGAGGATGATACTTGCCTAACATGCATGTTCACACTTTTTGTTCTACGCCGTAAAAAAAAATTAAAACGAAGAGGATAGCGCCGTGTAGTACATGTTTGATCGAACAGACAACATGTGTGTTGAGAACATTAAAGCTTGGGACGAGGAATGTAATATTTTTTTTTCTTACTGAACAAATCCTCTTGCTGTGTCCTGCACACTTGAAACATCAGGGTTTATTACTGCATGAGTATAGATTACAACATTTCTATGTAATATTACAGAGGCTCTTTGAATCACCGTACATGACTGGTAATTTAGCTGGGCTTGACGTTAGCAGGTGTAATGCTGAAAAACATGTAAGGATAATTTAATGAAAAATAGAGATCTTCTGAGGGATAATGCTAGCAACGAAATTAGGAATGGGGGTATAGTTTTCTGTTGCTCTGCCTTTAGCACGCAACGACCAGGCTCAGGTTCTCCGTTACGCAGCCCCGGGATCGAGTTCCTTAGAAACACTGTATAGCATGTCCCCCGTTCAACGTAACGTAATGATGCGACAGCAGCTATTTTCGTCCGTATCAAAAAG
This sequence comes from Ixodes ricinus, assembly GCA_037355805.1. Taxonomy (NCBI): domain Eukaryota; kingdom Metazoa; phylum Arthropoda; class Arachnida; order Ixodida; family Ixodidae; genus Ixodes; species Ixodes ricinus. The sequence continues at coordinate 255,130 of JAZHYW010004862.1, forward strand.
CCTAGCCATGCTGTAAAAATAACCGCGCAGTGTTGAATTGAGGCAAATCATTCGACTTCGCAGTCAAAGCAAAAATACGGAAGTTTTTGCGAGAAACAAAACTGCAATATCGTGGAAGTCGAGAAACAGCTCCATCTTACTCCCAATTCACGCGTAATCTTAAAAAATGCCCATGGCATAGCCACTAGATACTAATTACCCACCGGGAAATAATACATTGATGCGAACATGCGATTTTCGGTATACACACGCCGAAGCTGGGAAAACCTAAGCGATGGGGAAACGTCGCTGTTGTTTGTGTTATCCAACCTCCCATCCTTCTGTGATCGATCGGAGGGCTGGAAATGAGGCTGGCGTAATACAGCGAGTAGGCATATACTGTTCGCATGGTGCGCACCCATCAAGGGAATCCGGGCGTCGCCGAACAACGTTCGTTGACGGAGTGGCGACGAGAATTCGCCCGCTGGCGGACGATGGTACAATGTTGCTAGATCAGTGAAGCGGCGCTCCTCGTCAACTTGAAAGTGGACAAGTAAGAAGAATCATTGAACAATGAGGTGTGGTGTCGCTTACTCAGCACAAGACGAGTATAATTTTATGCTTCAGACTTACGTGGCATACTTGTCAAAGGGCCACTGTTGATTGATCCCTCCTTTCGTCGAAACTTACAAGGTGCGCGAGCAATGCTCAAATGCAGTTCTTTCTCTTTCCGCTCTGTCATCGCATGCGAAGTTTTTCATTCTCCTCCCCGTTCGTCTTCCTCCCAAAAAGAATGTATTTTCATATTATCTACAAAAACGAAGAATGGTCAGGAACAGATGCGAACCGTTCTAGTGACTCATCTACCAGCACCAATGAACTATAACTTTTATGAAACAAACTTTTATCTTTCTATGTAATGGTATACTTGTGTGATATCTGTAGCAGGTCGTGCACCGTCTGAAACTATGTTACGCTACAGGGGATGCTTTTGTTGAATTATGCCTACTCCGTGGATTAGCTCAGAAAGGGCGCCATGGCAAGCCCCGTCTACTCTTCAATCATTATACTCTTTATTATAGTCCCAAAGTAACATCCAAATACCTTCATCTAGAATTAACTTTATATAAGAAAGAAAGCTGTCACTAAATATGCCTCGTGTCATTGGAGAGCCCATTACATCGCCGAGGTAGGACCACTGGTCACTGAGAGATGGCGGTTCACAAAATGTACACGATCTTACTTGAGATTAGAGGTTTCGTATTTTTGCATTCTAAAAAAATGTACCCACGTCCAGCGTTGTCCCTATTTACGTTGTCACGTCACATGGCCCACTGGAGTAACTCAGATCTACTTGAGTAAGATTTTGTAGAATGGCATTTACGGGTGCGAGCATCAACTATCTGGGAGGCAGCATGCATCGAAACGCTAGGCCGTCAAGTTCACCTCGTACGGGGTGGACCATACATCAAAGACTGCAAGCTCAGAACATCGAAATGCGTATCCGGTAGATGAGCATTGCAGCTGCCGAGGCAACCTTGAAACAAGGTGGCAAGCTGAGCGCGTTGGTTCGCACTCACAAAAAGGGTATACACGCAGTGCGCAAAAACAGGGCATGGCTGTAAAAAGAGAATAAGGAACTAAACAGAACAAACGTTTCAGCTCTTTTCCTGTTTAGTTTCTTATTCTCTGCTTTGGTTCTTTGTGTGCTGTCTACCACTTTTTTGCGAACTTGAAATTCTGAGAGTCCTTCTCTCCAAGGCTTCCCTTTATATTCATGGGCCGAATAAAGTTCCTTTTTGCAATTTCTCAAGATTTGCGACAAGAAGCGAGTATGGTTGGAAGTTTAGACATGCTTACGTTCATCCTTTTCTCACGCACTCCTTGACAACATTGCGACATATATAGTGACCCATTTCTCCGACATTTCTTGCAAGAGACTGCGGCACGTCTCGTGTTCAGTATAGACCTTTTTTGTGTACTCTCGTCCCCAGTCACCTAATAGGCGCATCCGGTATGGGCGACGAAAAAATACTAAAACGATTCAACCTTGTAACTAGTAAAAAAAAATAAGAGGGAGGCAAAACGATAATGTGTGACGGTGATATCCTAAGTGTCTTCTACTGGCGTGGCGACGGCAAAACATTGTTTCCGCCCATACTGGAAGTGACGACAATTCAAGATGGCGGAGCCCTTGAAGAAAGGGTCTATACCTGTGCGTCGAAGAAACTGAGAGAGAGGAGGGGACGAGAGGGGACGTCAGGACGCCGAGTCCTGAGTGGAATGATTTAGAGGGTAGACGTAAAGCTAGAGCAGCCTTCGTCTCTACGTCTCCTTCTCTGAAGAAAGTCGTTGCATCTTCGCCACTTTAGGTTCACCAGAGCCAGATAATTATTCCCTTAATTTCATTGGGCCTGCAGCGCAGATCGCGTGTTCGGATCAAGCCGTTTTATTCCCCCCCCCTCTTTTTTTCTTTCTTCTGGGCCGTCATTTGCAGGATGTGTAGATCGCAGTGGTTGGCTCGCAGTACGGTCCGTATTGAAAAAGAAGGCTCGTCAGAATTTCTTGAGTTAAGACGATTATACCCGAATAGGTGTCTGATTTATGTCTGGTGGCGAGAGCGAAAGCTTTCGCAGCTGCTGATTGGACTGACGCCATAGCTTTCAGCTGGAGAGGGGTTGGCGGCAAATGAGAAATGTTTTATCCGTTCGCGAGTCCATGCATGATCGGGCGCCACCTTTGTGATAACGTTTCACCGAAACACACATAACGAGAGAGGTGCCGAGGCCTCTGATCTCCTTGTCCTCTTTATCCACCGGTGGAGTTTAGCTTCGCAACGGACGCAGAACAACTTGATATTTGCAGAGGAAGCACTGCTTGTAGATAGTTTTGAACGTGAAAATAGCATACGGTCACAATTTCAGCTTGCGGCACTTCGAGCTTGCGCCGCGGCACTCGATTTGTGGTAGACGGCCACCCTTTTTTGCTCCCGTTAGAAGATGACTTGAAGGTGTTTCCTCGTGTTATTTTGGTCTGTGAATGACGCTTAAACGAACCTCCTTTCTTCACTGGCTTTAACAAATTAGGTCTGTGAACGCTCTCGTATAGCTCACTCCCCCCCTTTACTAAAAAGATTTATCCACTTTCTAGAACGTGTCTAAAAATAGTCTATAGAGGCTACAGACATTCCTAAGAAAATGTATCGACATTTCTATCCGATGTCTATAGCTTTTTGACATAATTTTGCCGTTGACTTTCTATAACACTTAGTATGTATTGGGGTAGAACTTGTATAGAAAACATGTATCTTAAAAACCCTTCTATTCGTTTTTTTTTCGCGTGAAAAAAAATATTATTCTGAACATTAGTTTTAGGTTTGTCACAATACATCATGGAAACACGCACTGGCCTTTTTTCGCTTGCACATACATCAGAAATGAACATGCCACCGAGCACTACCTCCATATAGTATAGCCTATACTTGAAAGGTAATCATGTAAACGAGGACCACCCCATAAGTTAAGAAAATGAGGAATCAGCGGCTTTTTTCTCGCAAATAATTCGTCGGAAATGTGTTTTCTACGAGTTGGGGAGCTGTACCTCCAACTATAAAACACTGCAAGAGGCGATAATTATTTGACACCGTCAGAACAGCAGCCTCAGCAAGGAGGCTCCAACTGGGTGTGATGTCGCTTCTCCGCACTGCATCTTATTATTTTATCGAGTCTACTCTATAGAAATTCTATGGAAATATGACGACAGCAAGTTTATTGAGACGTGATGATAGAAATTCCATAGCTGTTTTAGCGTCTTTTACGCTATAGACTTTGGTTGAAAGGAAGTATGTAGAAAATCTCTTGAAACGTGTCGATATTACGCGACTGCATAGGAAGTTGAAAGAGCCGTTAAAATATGAATATGATTTCTGTAGCCTGCATGAAATTGTTCTTTATAAGGGCAGTGATAGTCAAATTAGATCTCGCATTTGCTCTGACAGTGACCAGACTCGGACCCCAGCAGAGAATGCCGTCTCTTAAACACGCCTTCACGTGCATTAACGCCTGTTCCCTGTGTAGAACTCCAAAGCGAATACAGCAAAAAAAAAAGAAAAAAGAAGAGTTTTAAGTAGGAAAACCGAGTTTGTGAGTCCATTTTACCCACCATCTAAGAACGCGGTGGTGGGATAAAAAAACAAAAAAAAAAACAATGGCGCGTGAGCTCCTGAGGTGACTCTCGATGCACCAACTCCGAGGAAAAATTGAACATACGAACGACCTTCGGAATAGCAAGGTAATAAGAAATTTAAAATTTGGACAATGCCTTTCGCTTTTGGATAAGTCTCTTCTGTCTGTCACGGTTTCGGCTGGGGAGTTAACACACTCGTACATTCGAAGCCAAACGGGCTTTTTGCGCTTTTCACTTGGTGATTTTGCAGTGTAAATAGAGCTAAAATCGGCGTACGAACATACGAATTTTTATTCTGAAGACAATTAATTGTATGTTATGCTAGCTACTTGCTCAATATACGCTGCCGAAACGTGACTCTAAAAAGGCAGTTCTGAAGGCAAACCAATATCTTATTTTATAAGACCATTAATTTTAAATTCAGCACGCTCGTCCTACGTTGGATATAAAAGAAGCTTAATTTCATGTGAACAAAGGGAACTTCCTACCCTTCGAAGCATTGCACATCAGGACTTGTAGCTCTGCAGAGCCCGAAAGCGTTTTCTCTGGCAAAGAGTTACTTTCTGAACAGTAACTTTGGGGAGTTCAGCGTAGTATATAGCCAGAGAAGCAGTTAGCCCTAGACACCCCAGATAGCTAGAAGCAGTTAATCAAATCAATATTTTGTTAAAATTTGTTTTTTTTGACGGCGAACAGTTGAGTTGAATCTGTTTCTGATCATTTTGGGGGTCAGGAAGCGGAATTATGGGACCCACGAATACCCACGTCAAAATCGAATTGGACAGAGAACGTTCATATTTAAAAACAAAAGAAAAAAATACCCCCCTCCAAAAAGAAAAAAAACTTTATTTTATCTTGTTTAGATCTGTGCTCTAGTCAGGGAGACTAGTCACAAAGTCAACCTCTTCATTTGAGAATTCGGAGTCATGTTAGTTTCGGCCATAAAGGTATAAAACTGTATTATTATTTTTTGCAATTTTTCTTAAATGTTATTATTTATTTTTTTAGGCACGTTGCTTAATATACCACTCAGAACGGGGCATACCGCTTGCAGAGTGGATAGCTTCAAGTGATTTATTCGCTACGTGTAATTACAAATCGAGTGGCCAGCTTTGTCAAACGCATATTTCTGGACGAGATTCACCTAGATATTGATCCTTACCTAAACTGGCTGCATGTCTTATTTAATGCTCAATGTTGGCTGGGATTCACTATGAACGTTGCTTGACGTGGTTTTCGTCGCGAATATTACTGAATCTGGTACCATGACGGCACGTTAAGATTTTATTTGTGGAATTTCCAACCTTAGTTTTTGTACAACTTTATTTTCGGCGGTAAATATATGAGAGCCCAATCTATTCCTTTTTTTATTTTTTTATTTCGTAACACCGTAACACATGAGTTCATTCCTCTCCGATTTTGTAACTGCCATTTTTGTTTTTGTTTGGTTATATTACAATTGATACGTTTTATTGAATGTCTTTTTAGCGAACTTCGAACAAGCATAATAATATAATAATTGTTTTTTTCAACACAACTTTGCTAGCTTCAATCATAGTAATATATAATGATTGTTTATTCTGCTTGTGTCCATAAGAAACCACATCGCTCTTCTGAGTGGTGCCCACCAGTCTGACATCAAACACAAAGTCAGTATAAATCTCAAACCAGAAACACTAGAGAAAAAAAAACGAAAACAGATACAAGACATGTATTGGCACGCTGAGAAAGAAAAACATCCATTTACGCATATCTAAATTAAAATCATGAAAACAGGTAGAAATGTCACAGTTATTTTGATGAGAATACACATGACGGATAAAAAAAAAAAAAGCTAAGCTAAGCTGAGACGGGGTATGAAAATCTGTCGACCGCAATAAATCAACTGATATCACGCTGGCATGAATGGCAAAAAAGTCGAGATACCCAGTTGGGAAACTTCTAGAAAAAAAAAAAAGAACACAGGAAAAGGAACGTCTCAAACACCGCTCCTGTGTTTGTTTTCTCAAGTTCTTTTATAGCCCCAAACCTAACTCCGACCTCCGACGTTACGAGTAATTTCAATAGGATGAACATCCACCAGCTCGCCTGCACACTCACCGTATTTTCGATAATCAGTTCGCTCGTTCAATATACAATTGAGAAATGCGAAGAACACTTCTTGGTTGATATACCTTTTAAAACTGGCACAATAGCCCCGCCTATACCATAGTGTAATCTTGTTTTCTATTAAAATGCGATGAGTTTTTTTGTTTGTGTGTTCTTATGTTCAACAAAAAAATATATATTTTTTTTAGAGGTTGCTTTACCATTTGAGCGCCATGGAGTGTATGCTTTTGGTACGGTCACCAATAAGCAGTAGTATCTACTCTCATTTCGTAATGGTTTTTTTCTTTTTTTTTCGTTTGGAGATGTTTTTTTTGTTTTTTATGCAACCCCAAATAAAATGCTGCACCCGTTTTTCCTGTTTTGTGGCTTTGTTAAGTATAGTGCTGTCACAACTCTGTGAAAAAATGTATGGCAAATTGCTAGGCAATCATACGTGAAATGTTACAGCATCACAAACGTTTAGCGATACTTCGAGTTTCCAGACTCGGAGTATCGCTTCTTTAGATGTGACTCAAAGACAGTCGACTCACCGGTTTCGCTGTTCATTCATCGGTGTCAGTTTTGTTAAGTCGGGTCATGGGAGCTCGTTCTTACAAGGAGTCGTCACGTGAAACGTTTCCGTTCCGCCTCGGGTGCAATCTAATCCTTCTCCCAAAAGCGCTAGTTGACGCTTCGGTCATTCCTCTCAAGAGCATTGTTCCAAACACCCGAGAGCCCAAGTTTTTGCGCATTGTCACACGAAGGGGTCTGAATATTTGCTAGGCAGAAGCGTCACCACTTAAGGAAAGGAATAGCGTGAGCTTCTTAAACTGTATACTTTCCCAACAAACGGGTGGCGATATCTGCTCGTAGGCTTATTCCCGAATAAACTTCACGAGGGAAGGCAGCGAGGCATACCGCGAGCGTCACCTGCTTTGCTCGAGGACGCACGAAACGTTCTGGGGCATTGACAAGGCATTTGGAAATAATTATTTATTCCGGTCGTTTGTTGTTCACATTGGTCGAAGCTTACGGTTTGACCTTACTTGATGAAAGAACAAGGAGGTCGGGGATCTGGTTGTCCTGTCCTCTTAGGTTTCAAGATGTGTTGACCTCACGGGTGATGTTCCCTTCGCCTTGTAGCCTATATGCCGTTCATCCCTAAGCTGACAGTCCGGTGGAAGCTACTTCTTATTGGAACAGTCGCACGTCCATCTTTCGCTAAGTAAGCACGCTCTCGTTCATACCCACGTACATAGAAAGGGATGGGTCAGGTGCTTAAAGGAAGGTGTTTGATTGGTTCTGGTTAGCTCTCAGCTGCCACCGCACTGTAAGCTACGGGATGAACGAAGTATAATATCGTCGTGATAACGTGACGCCGTGAATCTGTCTTGCCTGGAGTTCGAAAGCCATGCCATACGATGTCTAAAAGTATAGGCCTTTCTTCTTCGTCTTTCCAGCCCGCCTTTGTGCGTCTGTCCAGTTCTTCATACGAGGCTTTGCGTACAGGTAGCCGCCGTTTATTTGCGTTGATGTCTCTCTCACCATGCAAAATAATTTTTCTCTTCTTTTTTTAAGGCTTGCAAACGAACTTTCTAATTTGGCACAAAAATAATTTCAAAAGTAATGTGTATTTTTCTCGAAATTACGGCCTGAAAGTAATTCATTACATCACTAAATTACCAGCCTAGAAAAGTAATGCATTACATTACTCATTACCACAAAAAGTAATTTAATTACTATAATTTCATTACTGTAATGTTATTACTGCCACCTCTGGCATGCGGAGAGTCTCTCTGCCGCCTGTCGAAGGCGTCGCGACATCAATGTCGGCATCTCCGAGAGCTTAGTGGCCAGCAAGGGTCACCTGACCGGGCTGACCCCGTCGATAACGACACTTTCCCTAGTTTTAGCCTCCGTTCTCGTGCTTTCCTCACTCTAAGAAATGCCTGCACGTCTATAGTAACCCGTAAAATATTCGAAGAGCCCACCTCTGCGGTCAACCAAATCAGCTCAGCGAATGATGAGGCGGAACATCCGTTTAGACCTCAAAATTAAGTCGGCGCTGTAGCATTACGCAATGCAAGGATGACGCTTTGCAGACTTAATTTTGAGGTCTAAACGGATGTTCCGCCTCATCACTCGCTGAGCTGATTTCCTAGATCGCAGAGATTGGTTTTTTGAGTGTTTTGGGGGTAAGTAGACGCGCAGGCATTTCTTAGAGTGCTGCACTCGGCGCGCAGCGGCGGGCGGGGCTACGACAAGATTTTAATTATCGATTACGTCGTTCATGCTAATAAAATCGAATGTAACGTTTGGAGAGTTAATTTTTAAGGCGTCTGCATTCAAACTTTCATAGTTTTTACAAATTCAAAAACCTCTTCAGCTTCCCTTTAAAAATCTAAAGCAGCTTACTTGAAAAACTAAAAGAGATTAGTTATGACTCGTATAAGCAAGAAACACACTGTCTACGCGAGGTAATGTGCTTTTGAATCATCGCCAACTCTGCGATTGCCTGTTTTCTGATAGCAGTATGTTTGATGAGGTGCTGCCTGGCACTGGATCGGTATTGGGTAACAATGAATATGCGGGCCTTATTACTCTAATACCAGCTGCTGTGGCCAGGGAACAGATCACTGCACTCGTGATAGTATAAGCACGTGATCTTGCAGGATAGTCCAGTCACTCAGTGATTCCAATGTGAGGGATTGGCTAAAATCCGCGGTGACGCGGATCTACGTAGTGGCGATGAGCACACATTGTGATAATCGCTAGATTGGCCGCGTATCCGACCCCGTCGTGGGTGTTTCTTACCGCCATTTTTGCTAGTCTGGCATCATTAATTATTTATCTTCACAAACTAGAAACAATTGATTTAAAGTCTCTATAAGTTGAGTCATCATTAGAAAATAGATTTTGCTCGACAGTAACTTGTCCAACGAAACCTCGGTACATAAATCGGATAAGTTCGTTATGATGCCGGGGGCACTTGATGAACAATTTTCAAGGTGTGATGTTTGTATTTTTATAGAAGTGCTCAAGGTGGAAAAGTCTATTGGTGTCATCACTATGTTTTAAGTTCATCAAGAGCCCATCTTTAAAGATAGCCTAAAGATAACGCCCCCCATATGGCGATGATCACATAACCGGATGATTTGAACAGAAGAGAAGTTTATGAACCAAACCAGCTGGGAATTTATGCCAGGATTGTAAATATTTCGACACGTCAGGACGAAATAGACATTTCCTTGTCATCAACAGAGGTCTGACAGTCAATTATTGTGCTGCCACTACGACGTAAAAGGTCGTAGGATTTTTATTGTCCTTACACATTATTTTTTATTTGCGATGCGTGACACCAGGTTACAAAATTTTGTGAATGGTGTGGAGTGAAAATACAATAGGTTATAAACCTGCCGCTACTTGTAAAATAGCATATACATAGGTAAGACTTCATAAAACTCGCAAACAGAGGACAGGCGTTGTTTGTCCTATGTTTTGGTTTATGGCATTTATTAATGTATAGGTATACGCTGTCGACCAAAAGTTAAGTTCCCTGGGTGGATGATGTCAGGTTAAAAAACAAAACAGATATGGAGTTGTTATGACGTTTATATAATGCCGATGCCATCTCCATTCGTCGAACGTGCACGAACGCGAAAGCCAAACGTCGGACGCCGGCATTCTGCGTTCGAACGCGTTCGATGAGAGCAGTGCAGTTAAAGGCAGCTATAGCCCCCCCCCCTCCCCCCCCCCCAAAAAAAAAAAGAAGGAGATTTGAGTTTTTTTTTTTTCTTACTAAGCAGGAACTGTGGCCACGTTTCGTAACAAAATCACAGCAAACCCGCCACAAAGTGGGCGGGTTGGCTAGCCTAGAAGTTGTTCTTGTTGAAGGAAATTTTCAATGTATAGATCAGAATAAGTAAGTTGGCTGATAGATGTGCGACCTTTTGCCCGATTTTTGATAGGTTTTGCTCTTTTTGGAAGTAACATTTGCTCGATTTTAATCTCACTTCAAATTTGCCTTTATCGTGATCCGTCAGCTCTTTGTAAATGAAACGGTGTCGAATTTAACACCGTGATTGATTTTAACAGGCGAGTCACTCCGGGCAAAAACCTGCTGCGCGAGATCCACTTCAACGAAGATGCAAGTTCTCGATGATTCAAAGTATTCCCTTAGTTTGAACCCCAGACTGAAACTCGAGCTTCCGCAGGATTTCGATTCGTGCAGACGTGACTTCTGCGTTCTTTATTTGCCAGTTGTTTACGCGACAAAGGCACACGCAAGACCCTGGTGAATGCGTTTCCAGAGTGTACTCCTTGTAGGCTCTAGAACAGCAGGTCGATGTAATCGTTTTCAAGAAGGGGCTTCTCTTATCCAACTGCAGCGTTTTGTTGCGCGGGGTATTGAATATCGTGGCCCTTAAAGATTTGAGTCTGAGCGTCGAGCGCCGTCAGTTGCGTTACGAAAAGTATAGGGAACATATTCGTGAATGTGCCCATAGCAAGATGCAGTGAAAGACGTGGACTAAATGTATTCTTTAACCTCGATTCCGCTAACCTGCTCTATAGTGCCAAATTTTTTCATCGAGGCCTATTTTTCTGCAGATAATGAACACCGAAAAGTGCCGAACATAGAAAATAAAAGCCCAAAACTACACTATATACTAAAGAAAGAGAGAAAAAAGATTTGCAATAATAAAGAAGTCCCGAAAACTCGGAACGACATATTATTAAAAAAAGCCTACGAAATCGTAACATGTCTCTCTTGCTTGCAACTCAGAGATGTCTTGGTATTCCCCGTGCAGTAGGCCTGTCGTTAGCCCGGCATATACATAAGAGACGGACACATTTAAACCATCTTTTTTTTATAAATAATTTTTGTTCATGTGCTGCACCTCGTCTACATCTGCATAAGGCAACATAGAAGACCCATAATCATTCAATCTATTGTCGTTTCAGAAATTCATCTTCATTTTTCGTTTTTCGAGGCTTTATGTTTAATCTTGGAAACGATCGGGGTTGTGCCAGAGTACCTTATACTATTGAAACGACATGCCGTGAAACGAGAGGTAGGTGCAAACGGTATAGGGATATAGAAAGCGGCATCAAACGGAGTTTAAAATTGACATACTTGTGAACCCTGGAACGTAAAAAACAAAAAAAGAACAAAAAAACTGACAGAGCAGTTCAGTTTGTTCTGTCCGTTTATTTGTTTTTATTAAAAAAAAATCTTTCTTGTTTCAGGGTTTACAAGCATGTCGTTTTCTAACCAGCTCGCGTGCACTCTCTCCCTTATGACAAGTTTTGCATAGACTCTCACTCACACTGAGGATGGCCTCGCGTGTCTTTTCGGGGGAGAGGGGGATTAGTCGAAGGGCATGGAACGGATGTTTTGCATTAGGCTGTGAAGTTTTCTTCTGAATATTCTGCTGCCTGAAACACAGGTGTTCTTCGGAAGCCCGTAATGTGAGCACTGCGTGATAACACTCCAAGCTCACGAGACGCAGAAGTGTTCTCAAAGGTAGGAAGCGTGTGCAAAAGAGGGGGAACGAAAACTGAATAATTCTTACCCCTCGGTGACTACAGAATAAAAGTAATAGTGAGCATGGTAGACAGCGATTACCCCTAATGGTAGCAGACATTTTTTTTTTTTTTACACGTAGCCTATACTAATTTCTGCTGTCGATTCATTCGGTGGCCAAAGACGTCTCTGTTTTCCTTTTGCATTCAACGATGAATGTGTGCGTTTTCCAAACTCTCATATAAAATATCGGTACCCTCAGTCAGTGCACCAACACAGTGAACTGAGCCTGCGAAACCAGAGAGCAAGAAGGGTTATTCGCGAGATGAAAACAATCCGAAAACATAAATAACGTATTGCGTTTCTTTTTTTAATTGTTAGTAATGCTATGCGGGGAAGAACTCGTGAGGCTCAAAGCACGGAGAAGCCCCGAGAAGGGGCTTCTTCGTTCGTTGTGCCCCCGTTACCTGTGACGCGAAGACACCATGGCGAATCTCTGGATAGAAACAGAAAGAGAGGGCCGAAATCGGCCAGGTCCAAAGGCGTTCCTCACCTGTGAAGACGTTGGGTAGGAGTATCCGAATGGGCCGTAGGACATCTACGAGCCGGCCGTTTTCGGGAGGCTGCCGGGAGCCCGGGCTCGGACTCGCGAGCTCGGTTCTGACCGCGGTCGAGGAGGGTGCAGCGCCGCGCGGGTTTCCGTCGTCGACGTGCCGGACACGTGGCGCATCAAACCGCGATCCCCAGCAAGACCGTCGTCGGCCGTAAAAGAAAAAGAGAACCAAAGGAACAGCCGGAGGCCGGAAGAGTCAGTGCGGCGTCGGCTGCTGGGAGAGTGCGCGTAGCGTCGAACGCGGGCAACGACGCCACATGGAGATAAAAACTCCGCTCACACACTAAACTAGCGGCCAAGTTGCCTTGTCGCGCGGTGTTGTTCGCCGGCAAGGGGGAGCTCGGAAGTAAGGGGGGAAGGCAGATGGGGGGGTCTGCAGAAGAGGCGGGGCGTCGCCTCGGGCGCTCTTTGATTGACGGCGCGCGTTGGAAAACCCCGCCTCCACCGCTCTTGACTGACGGCCGGCAAACCGCAAGCCACGCCTCGCCGGGTCGGCTCCCGCCCAGTCGTGGAGTCGACTCTATCGCGCGGTCCGCCAGACGGCGTTTCGGCGATGCACACGGGGAAGCACCATGTGCAAATGAAGCCGCGGCGAGAGGCGAGGGGAGCACCCCCATCCCCCCGCCGGAGAACAGCGTGTCGAGCAAGCCGAGAGGAAAATGAAAAGTTTGGATTGGCGGTTCTTTTGGCCCCGGAGTTGTCACACAATGCGTAGACACGACATCGGGACTATGGAGATACGGCGAAGATAGGGCCAAGCACCCACCCCCTCCGGTCCCGCGCCTTTCGAGCTCGTGTTGTTTTATCTCGCTCGCTGCTCGCGTTCACGCTTTGCATCAGAAATACAACAAAGGGTCTCGAACCCTCCGAGATTTTTGAACTCCTGGTTTAGTACTACCTTTTCTTCTTTTTTTTTTTCTTTTTGGCTTTTTAGGGTGTTTCGCTATTTTGTCGACTGGAAAAGGAGCTCGAGTGGGAATGTTGTGACTCCCCCATGAGTGGGCTAGGGCGCAGTATGAGCTTAGTTGGCGACCATCTTCCCAGTGGGATTTACACCTGGATGAAACCTCCTTGTTGTTTGATTGCATTTGTCAGTATTTTGTATTGTTTGCGTCTACCTAGGTTCGAAAGGAACGTGCGGATATGATAGATTTTGGCAACCACACGTCTCCATATACGTCTCTAGGGATATTAGTCATACATCCTTCACCATATCCCGAAATAGGCCTTGTGAGGTTAGGTTGTTTCTCGACGCGAGTGAAAACAAATGTACACGAAAAGGTGTCCCATACTATTCATCATGCGCGCCATGGGCGGATTTAGGGGGGGGGGGGCCCTACCCCTTAAATGTCCAAGGTGAACTCTTTCTTAATGAAAAATCCACATGCACCAGCTCTTTTTAGTAAAAAATGATTTGTTTAAGGTGACCTAACAAATATTAGGTCAACAAATCAGATATGGGCAACGTTTCGCCCGTAAATGTCATCTCCTGCCGATAACTGTCGGCTTTTTGTCCACGCCTCCAGCGACTGTATTTCAACATGCAGGGGCAAATAAAATGAAAAATGAATGAATGAATGAATGAATAGTAGGTACAGAAGAGCCCCTCCTCGGTAGACAGGAGAACACGAGCCCCAGCCGAACTGTGACGCAACGTTCGGTTACTTCAGCCGAGCGCTACGTCCTTGTTGTTGTTGTCCCCAAGGTTTCTTTGGGCTTCCTAAGATCCCAGACAAAACCAGATTGTTGCCCAAAGAGCTGTGCTACCAGGGTGGGGTTTATTCTGCTTCAGAGCTTCAAAGTTGATTTGCACAAATTTAGTTTTCTTCAGTTACTCCTTTGTCACTGTAATGATTCAATAATCCTCGTCCCCCTTGGGCTTCCCCCCCCCCCCCTCACTTTTGCTAATCCAGAAGGGGTTCTCAAAACATTGGTATTTGAGAGGCACTCCTATAGATGATGAAATTTCCTACAAAGAATTCAAGTTATGGGTGATCAGATAGTCATGGCTTTACCCTTTTTTCGTTTTGTAGTATTCTAGAAAGGCTGGGCACTTCGATAAGAGAATACATTTTCTTGAAGCCAATCTAATTTGTTTACTTGCAGTTCCTGCTGCGGACCTGAAGAGCCTGACAGGCGTCAAGAAAAAATCATGAGCTCACTGTTGAGAAGGTATGTTGAAAACTTTGATATAGCTTTGGCCGTGTCACATGAAGCTAGAATGTTCGATTGAGATATATGTCCTGAACACAATGTTTAATGGGACAGGGTCAGGGTTTACAAATTAGTCTTACCTCTCATTCCTTTTTGTTTTGGTGTTCTCAGCAATTTGGCACATATCACGAAGAATATCTTTGAAGGGCTGTCTTCTACTTTTGGCTGCATCTTTTTCATCTTTGCATCACAGGCACACATAGCCTTGTGCAGAGACTGAGTGGACGCTGAGCAGGTATTATGTGAATATTAACATACCTGTCACAAGTTTAGCAACTTTTGGCTGCATCTTTTTCATCTTTTCATCACAGGCACACATAGTCTTGTGCAGAGAATGAGTGGACGCTAAGCAGGTATTAAGTAAATCCAATGTGTTCCCAGAACTGTCTCACATGTATTCTTAGTTAAGGTTAGATTGTGTATAGCAGCAAGTCTCACCTCGACCCATTGTGAGACAGAGTTGGGTAAATGTCTGTGCAATTTAATATGAGGCCTGTACCTACAAAGCATCTAAATCCCTAAATATAAAAAAAATTAAGGTGACAATGGAGCTTGAAGGCAGATCAGAACATACAGACAATGTGAGGTGAGCTCCACATTGTATTCATGACGTCTTATTTCTTTGAAAATGACAAATTTTCCCTGATGCTACAAAAAAAAGTACACAAACAGACCAATGGTGTTTAAAGAAAATCGATGTCTTGCAAGTTGCTGTAGGGCTCACATTCCACTTTAAGAATGATAGGGCATGTTGGCGAACACAAATCACAAGGACCTCTACAATGCTTGAGTTTTCGCAAATTAATCCAATCATGACAGACTTGATCTGTGCAGACAAATTATGGATGCAATAGGAGCTTGTGAGAGATCCAAAAATAAAGCTTTTTTTGGGGTGTCAGAATGGCAGCCGAAAGTTTTCTAGGAAACATGCTATCTTCAACTGTGTTTCTCAGGCCCGCTTCAGACGGGGCAACTTTTTCAGCAATTTGAGGGTTGCTGGCGGGTTGTTGCCTAGTATTCCCTAGATCGACAGGAATCGCAGAGATTGGGTCCGGCTCGAAACAAGTGAGCAATTCGGAGCAATTCGAAGTCGTTTGAAGCGGCAGCAGCCAATCAGGGACGCGATATTTTCACGTGATACCCCGTGCCGGTGATGATGACAACTAAAGACTTGGTTCTGGCTTGAAATTGATCGTTTTTAGAAATAACCCGTTTCAGAAAGATGCGTTAGTTTTCTCAATGCCATTTAAATGCATACAAACACATTTATAGCGCGTAACTATGTGTCTAAATAGTGTAAGAAAAATAAAATTAAATAATTATGATTGCAGCAATTGGTTGCTGCGTGTGAACGCGGGCGGCCCGTGTTGCTGGTGTTGCGACGTCAAGTTGCTGGCAGAAATTGCCCCGTCTGAAGCGGGCCTCAGCGAGACGCTGCTTGCTGTATTAAATGCTAAAAGATTTCTTTTTTGAGCTAGTGTGTGCACGGCATCCCCAGGTACGGGCTCACTAAAGCTAGTAATCGTATTGGCAGCTGATTGTGCAGTGAAAGCTTTGCCACTGCTATTTTATATTGCTGTGCCTACCATTATTTGTTTACATTCATTCCTCTAGGCTCATTTAATGAATCCTGCTTGTTGCAAAAGGCTTTTTTCCAGAAGCCTTGCAAGTATATTGTTTTTCCTAACGGCAGCAGAAACAAATGCCTTTTTGTCTACAATGTTCACAATCTTTTTTTAGTTTTAAACAAAACAAGAAAAAATACAAAAAAAGGAGACTGCTGTAAAATACCGGTGGGGGGGGGGAGCGCCCACTCCACTTTCACTGAAAACTGGGTTAAGTATACGTTAAACGCCCATGTCTAGATTAGCCCAGGTTTCAGTGAATGTGGGGTGGGCGCTCACCCGGTATTTTACGGTATATGCATTGCAGAAAGTTCCGATTCCATATGAATGTTAAACTAGCAGTTGAGAAGATGGTGAAGTATCACTATTTATAGTAAGATTTATAAAATTTGAAAAGATAAAAACTTGGTTCGGATTTCTAACATATATATTTCAATAATTGTAAGTTTTTAAACTTCGGCATCTTATTCCAATATCTGTAGTCACTCACAGGATAAGAAGAGCAGGGGGTGTTTCAGTTGTCCCAGAACCTGCACGAGCTTCCTACCTCTGATAGCACTTGGGCGTCTAGTGAGCTGCGAGGATAAAAGGGGACTATTGCTTTCAGTCTTGCATTTCCAAAGCTTGATGACGTAATTGTGGGATCTAAACCAACCACCTGACGACAGTCGAGCGCGGCTCATGGATTGGACACGAGAACTGCGTGAGGACTCGACTTCGGCTCGCAGCAATCAATGCCTTGGCGGACACTTGGGTAGTGGCTCGCGTCCATCCACTGCGGTCATGAGAATAGCCGAACTCAAACAATGCCTGGAGCTCAGCACGAGTTTTCTATTTTGCCAACCCCAGCGCGTGGCTATGATTAATTCTGGCGGCACAGGATAGGCACCAGGCCACGTGGCCGCTTGTTCTGGATCCTAGTTGAGGGGATGAACGATGCTCATATTTCTAGAATTCTTTCGGCGACTAAACGAAAGCAAGTTTATTCAGTTATTGACGTTAGGGAGTATTCTAAGTAGTATTTAGCGAAAGTGGAGATTAAGTTCTTTTCTAAATGTTGATCGCGGCGGGGTAGAACCATTGAGCGCGTTTTTTGCCGAACACCGGTGTACTGTGGAGAAGCAACACGCGCGGAAGCGAGCTCTGCAACAATATTAAAGGAATGTGTCCTCAGAATGTCCACTGGCACTGCGTACATTGGGATGGCAAGTAAGTGACGCATCTGGCATAAAATTAAACCTGTAGGGATACCCAACTATACCTAATCGAGGGGATTTATAAATCTTGATATGCGAAAATATGCTTTCTCGAATTTGAGGGGAAAACAATGAGAACCATGAATGTTGAACGCATGTTGCAAAGACATCTCTAAAATATACTCTTGCGTAATAGTGGCAGTTTAATTTTGAAAAATTTACTAGTGTAGTTATTAACATTCACAAAGTTTTCGTTTCTTTTTAAATACACGAGGGGCGCGCGTGCACCATCCCGCGTTGAAACTGCTTTCCTCCTAAGCACGTAACTACAATATTTGTCTCTTTCGAAGTGTTGATCGCGGCAGGGTAGCCTAAATAAGCGCGCTTCTTGCCGAACACCGTTGTATTGCGAAGAAGCAACACCCGCAAAAGTGATCTTCGCGGGTGTTTCTTCTCCGCAATACACCGGTCTTCGGCAAGAAGCGCGCTTAGTGGGGCTACCTCGCCGCGATTAACACTTGAAAAATACGAATGTCGCAGTTCATTTCCAACCAGTGGCGTCACAAGGGGGGGGGGGGGCGGGGGGGGGGGCGGCGGACCGCCCAGGGTGCAGGGCTCAGGGGGGTGTCACGGCGGGCCACGGGGGGGGGGGGGAGAGTCGCGGCGCGCCACGTGAGAGCGGCGGGGGGGGGGGGGGGAGTCGTGGCGGGACACGCGAGAGCGGGGGGGGAGGTGTTGCGGCGGGCTGCCGCCCCGGGTGCCGCTGACCCTCGTGACGCCACTGTCCCCAACCAAATATCGAATAGAATATTACTCGAAACTACAATTCTAATATTCACACAACCTTATTATTCAGGTTTCTAAAAAAATGACGAAAGCTGTAATTGGTTAGGTTAGGTTGGATTAGGTCTAACAGAGTCGTCTCATAAAAATATTTGCCTGGTTTCTCAGCAGTTGTCGTGGTTTCATATGATAGATAGCTTGTTATTCAATGTCTGCTTTAACGATCTAATTAGTAGCGACAACCAAGTACAGTTAATTGTATATGCGGATTTGAGTAATAGGTATTGTCTCTAAGTGCCGCAACGTTTACCCCTCGACATTAAATTTAAAATTTATTATAATTATTACAATCTTTCTCAAATTACTATACATCTTTTATGGGCTACCACAACAAAAACAAATCTTAACGACATACATTTTACTACAAAAGAATATATTACAATATATTGCTAATGTTTCTTATTTAGACTACAGAGATCCTTTATTTTCAAACTATCAAATAAATCCTCTTGAACGCATGTATAAGTATCGTTTACTGTGTTCTATTCATTTCTCATCTACATCTTTCTTAGACTTCTTATGTACTGTTTCTGAACTTGCAAAGCATGACAGTGGTGATCAGCATACGCCGAAGAGAGGCATGGGTCCTCCCTCATTTCCGTACAAACTACAATTTACACTCCATACATTACAATGTACCATCCATTTAAATAAATGCCTCACGAATAACATAAACATATACGCGATCAGCAAACAAGATTTGCGCTCTTATCCTCGTTGGTTCCAAACTCAGTGTATCGTTTCATCAATTTTTTGTTTTTTTACATTATATGTTCAAACTAGCAGAGTGCATTGTACCAAAGCTGCTGCCAATGAGACGAAGGTCCCAGACCCAGTCAAGTTGTTTTTAACAGTTTTTTTTCTTGTCTGGGGCTCCTTCCAGTTCTTCTAGAAAATAAGGCTTTGATTTGTTTTGATTTAAATGAAATTTCTTTTGTCTTTTACAGGAAAGAACAAGACTCCATTTCAAGTAGGGCTGGGCGTCGATCGAAAATTTTAACCCGATTAATCGCCACCCTTTAATCGATTAATTAATCGATTAATCGGTTTCGTTCATTTTTATAATATATTAAAAAGAATGCAACAACTCGTCTTGCCTTTGAAGACTTATTTTACTCTCTGTACACGGCGCAAAGAACTTTAACAATTGATGATCATATAGTTCAACCTGAAACTACTAAATGAGCTTCGCTTGGGGTATCGGCACTTCCGTTCCCCGACATTGTTGTGGGCGCCGCCACTTTGGCTCGTATGCAGAGCAGACGCAACTGCCGATCGTCATGATTCAAAATACGACTTCCTCAGCATTAGATTTCGGTGTTCGGAAGGTCTCGCAATATTGCTTTGCTCTGTCGCGAACTGTTTAAACATTTGCCGAGGGCGGAAAAGCGTTTCCTGTGATTTCAGATAAAGCTTCAGATAACTGGAAACTATGATTTTAAGACACAATATGGCCAAGTGTCGTTTCTTT
The DNA here is from genome assembly GCA_037355805.1 of Ixodes ricinus. Taxonomy (NCBI): domain Eukaryota; kingdom Metazoa; phylum Arthropoda; class Arachnida; order Ixodida; family Ixodidae; genus Ixodes; species Ixodes ricinus. Next base: position 274,868 of record JAZHYW010004862.1, read on the forward strand.
GAAGCGTAGCTTATTTAGTGGCACTAGTTCAACGAATCAAAGACTCACATAGTTTTGCTCCAGCTGCGAACTTCTAGTTTGGGCAGGTCGTCCAGGATAGAGCCGTGCGTGCGTCCAATCGACATCTTTTTTGGTACCGATTCAAAAACCGATTCACCGGTTAAAAAAATTGATCGCGATTAAAGCCTTAATCGATTAATCGGAACGTTAATCGATCAATTGCCCAGCGCTAATTTCAAGTGCTGCACATCAAGGAAAAGGCCTTAGGTCTGTAAGCATCATCACTGTGGAACTGGAGCAGTGCTCATTCTTGCATTGTCCTAGGTCTATAGCATTCACTGTTCAACAACTAAAAGAACGTTTGCAGTGATGAGTTATGGGATTCGTCAGTTTCAAATCATGCTGCCTAGCTTCTCTCAATAGAATCACAAAGTGGGATCTGTATGAATAATTGGGTTTTGAAATTATAATGCACTTGGTTAATGAGCATCATGACTTGTGTGAGTAATTGCCACACATTGACCTTTCACAAGTACTTACGTGACCTTTGATAAGCAGTTGCAAGCACCATATGAAAGGGACTCTTGCTGTGTTTCTGTGGCATTTCAGTTGTGTTTCATACATTTTCGACCCAAATATTTCCCAATGAAGATATATAAATGACTTCCAGGAGTTTTGACTAACATTCATTTCAGGAAAATATTTATTCTGAATGGTTACAGTACAGGAGGGGAAGGCTACTCTTGTCGGCACTGTGTGCAACGGCTGATAACCTTCCAGTGGAGTTAAAATACACCATATTTTAGAGTGAAAGCAACACTAAACTGAAGATAGTAGACTTAAACCTACCCGAGACTTACTCTTTAGAGGGTTAACACAGTGTGCACAAAATGAGTATGTATAACTATTTTTTGGAGTTAAAGCAACTCTTGCAACAAAATTGCTGTTATTCTGCAGAGGTCAAATTAAGTGTTTATGCGGAAGGCAAATTCATCTGCTTCTTTTGCAGGGGTTGTGGTGATGTCAGAAAGACGCCGAGCTGTGATTGGTTCCGAATGAAAAATAATGGGTAGACCTCAAGGCAGCTTTCCTTGAGGTCACCCACTATAATTGAGTCAGAGCCAATCAGAGCTCGGCATCTTTCTGACGTCACTGCAACTCCTGCGCAAGAAGCAGCCGACTTGCTCTCCGTATAAGAAAGCGATTTCAACTCCACGAAAAAATTGTCTAGTTGCACTTCAGACGAGTCGCGAACACACTCACTGTCTAATGCATATAACCCTACTTTTAGGAGTTCACGCAACCTTCACAACAGAGTTGAAAGCGACTCTCTACAAGAATAAAATTGACTATTGATATGGGAGAGTCACTTTGACACTTCGTAAGAGTCGAATTAGTTTACACTATACCAGAGTTGCCATGACCCTCACTTCCAGAGTACATACAACGACACCTGTAGGGGTTAACATGATTCTTAGAAGTGTCAATGTCACACTTTTTTTTCCAAAGGGTAACTACTCTAGACAAGAGTAACTCATCAAGCAGAAGAGTAGCAGTAGTTGCTCTCTCAAAGTTCGAAGTTCGAAAAGTAGTTATTATTCCTCAAGTAAGGTGGATTCTGCATCATTTAAATTACACTCCAAAAAGAGTTAGGGTGACGCCGTTTTTTTAGAGTATACTATCGAAATAAACACCGAGGGCACGAACTACAGGCACATGTAAAATAGGAGAGGAAACCAAGAACGTAGTAATTTAAAATCACCTTCAATCTTCTACGTAGCGCGTTGATTTTATAGGGATTGATCGACAAAAAAATTGACGAACACCACTCATGCACGCGTGACACGTCATCCTGCAAAAGTGCACAGTCAGCGAGTTACCGGATATTCAAAGAAAGCTGCAAGCCATCAGCAAATAGCAACAACTTGAATACTTGTTGCACCGTTCAATATCATTAATCAATATAAAAAAAAACAATAGTGGTCCCTTGGCGCTCATCCGACTGAGGGTTTTTCTGATGCTTATGTTCCTTCAAGGAACATAAGTACCAGAAAACTATTAAAAATTGGGACACTGCTTTTACAATCGGTGAGATAAGACAAACTAGCTTGGGAGTGCAGGCGAAGCTCCATACATAAATACCTCATGGAGAAGCAACTCGTGGTTTACTCTGCCAAACGCCTTAGACACGTCCATAGACTTTTTTTTCAGATTGCCCGCGAGCGAAGACAAACGGAAGGGAATAGTGGAGGAAAGAGCAAATGTTTGTTAGCGCGGAACGACTATCTAACAATTCATGCTGAAGTTCGCTTAGCTTGTGCCTAAAATAGCAAGACAAATGTGTATACATAACGATCTCGAAAACCTTAAAAAAATGTACATAATAAAGAAGCCGGTCTACTGTTATTACCAGTACGAACATTACCGATTTCTTTTTAAAGAGGTACTACAACTCAACTTCTGAACCGGAATGCACCCAAACACAAAGAAAGGTTAAAAATGTGTTCCAATTAGAATGTTTTTTTTATTATGGCAGGTTCTTATATGTTTTATCAATCCATAAACTTGACCAGATGCCCGCCGCAGGGTCAGATTAAGATAAGCCGGTTTCGTTTCTCGAATTTGTTTGTACCAACGTTTATCGCTAGAATAAAAAATATCTACACTATTCTCTCTTTTATAATTTTTTGAAAATACCTACGAGCATCAGCAGACCACGATTCATGACTCTGGGTTCTTATACTTACCCAGTATTGTTTTTTCATATACAGCACTCACAGCAAAGAACAATCCTCACCCATGGATGTCCGAATTCTGCATTAGAGCACTGGAGCCACGGAGCGTGGATCCGAGAGACTGGAGAGTAGAGCTTGGAGCCTGGAGCCTGGAGACTGATGAATGGGAACTGGAGACTGCATATCAGGGGAGTGGAGACTAGAGCCTGCATGCGTGGACCCTTGGAGACAAGAAAAAGGCGATTAAGTTTCAAACAATGCCAATTTTTTAGATGAACGTATCTTGTAATATATTTGGGGAGAATAATCTTGATATCGAGCATATTCTTTTAATGTTATTCTTCAATGATTCCCACCGACAGTAACCGGGGTTCCTTGATATCCACACAATGGCCAACTCAATCTTTGGACAGATGCCCTGCACAAAGGATGCTACAAATTTAACGCAATGGGGTTGCAATTCTGGATATCATGTGGCTGTGTACGTCTTGTGTACTAAAGTTAGAGGCACCATGCTATTACATAGCACATTTTGTGTGGGTTTTGATAATGGTATCCAGTGTGACCAGATGCCTTCTGATTTTTGGGGTTGGGTATATGTAGGGCTGTTCGTTTTCGGGTTTTATATTTTTCTTAAATTCGGGGGTAAAAATCGGGTGCTATTTTTCAAGCTGATAATAGGGGAGAAATCGGGTTTTTTGTGGAAACATTCCGAAATTCGGGTTTTTTCGGGTTAAATTTACGAAGATACTTAAAAATACATTCTTTTTTTTTAGCGTTTTACGAGCTCCTTAACGCTGACGCGTTAAAATTAAGGGTCTGTTTCAAGCTGGTAATCGGAGGGACATCAAAATTTTCCAGCTCCGATTGCCGTCGGTCGCTTCAAGGGAAGCACCGCCCACGGAGTCCTCTTCTCCCTCAGGTGTCAACACAAACCCCGACCGTTCGAGGGACAGTCGTCTTCGATCAGATATTTCGCTATGGAATAAACCTGTTAAGTTTTCCCGATCTGTTTACGTGACTGACTGGCTCGAACGTTGTTCGTGAGAAAGGTTGGACGCCAGCGAGATGGCCATGCTACCCGAGAGACCGTGCTGGGCGTCGACACCTCAGCGGTCGAAGGGGGTTGATAGTGCATTTCACAAGCTGCGTGCAGCAGGGCCGAAGCTACGTGGCGTGCTGAGGCGCTTCCACCTGCACAGCGGGGGGACGGAAATGTCCCTCCGAGGCCCCAACGCCTATTGTCGCTTTTCCTCAGCCGGCCTCACGGTAGAAACGCTTCCAGTGTAGCGTCCACAGTGCTGCACGCAGCTTGCGAAATGAACTATAGGTCACTGTTGTCCCGAGGTAGGGCCGCTAGCGTGTGTGGACCGCAAACTCCGTGCGGCGCAAAAATAAATAGGTTGGTTATGTAGTTTTGGAATTCGGGGAGAAATCGGGTTTAACCCGATGCCTCCTGCAGGGTCAGACATAGTTAAACCGTTTTTTTTAAATCGCGACATTTTTTTATCGGTTTGTTTCCTCCTGTTTACAAAAACAGAAACAACGCGTAGAGTGTTATATGTTTCATTTATTATTTAAAACGTGTGGGATGTGAGTCGACTAGCTAAACAACAAATATTTATGGCTACTAACGCAGTTTGGTACGTCTTGACACGTTTGTTCCGCGATTGTAAGCGTTGATATCCAGATCTTATTTAAGTTTTTATCAATGCATGCAATTTGGGCCGTGTCTACGGAGCAGATTAACATCTGGCCGGTTCTTGTAATATCTTAGATATGTTTTACTGAATGCTTGTGATCTGTTTCATTACAAAAAAGAGAAGAAATATTTGAAGCGCTCAGAGGCTTATATATTTAATGATGGTTCAGAACACGGTGGGAGGTGCAGTCCATAGAAAACACGCACGCACACAATGGACCGCTGTTTGCTTGTAGAAGAAACAGGTTTTGCGATTATAATGGTTTTTCTCAATGGCAGGCTCTTATATGTTTTATCAATCCATGAACTTGAGCAGATGTCGCCGGCAGGGTCAGATTGAGTATAAGGCGGTTTTTGTTTCTCGAAATGTTTTTTATCCATGTTTTTAGCACGTTAAAAAAATGCTCGAGTTTATATATTCTATTGATAAGACAACAATGCTTGGAGTCTTATATTTCTTTATCCATAAGAATAAACAAGGTTAGAGCTTTAGATATTTCATTCGTTAGAAGATGTGGTGTGAGTCCATCGAGAAAAAACATATTTGGACCACTCGTGTTTTTACGAAGCAAAAAACTAGGTTTCGCGATTAGAATGTTTTTCCTCGATGGCAGGCTCTTCTTTGTTTTATCAGTCCATGATCTCGACCAGATGCCTCCGCAGGGTCAGACTAAGTTAAGCCGTTTTTTTAGTCGACATTTTTTTTATCGATGTTGTATTGCTCGTGTTCACAGCAAAAAAACAATGCTTAGGGTGTTATATATTCCATTTATTATTTAGAACCTGTGGGATGAGTGTCCACTAGCAAAAAAACATATTTGGACCACTCGTGTTTTTACAAAGAAAAAAAAAGGTTTCGCTGATTAGAATGTTTTTGTCATTGACAGGTTCTTATTTGTTTTATCCGATTCATGAACTTGACGAGATTCACTCCCGAGGGGTCAGATTACATATCAGCCGGTTTTGTTTTCTCGGATAAGTTTTCTATCCATGTTTCTTACTCATGTTTAATGGCGCAGTATGGCCATTGTTGCTCTTGCGCCATTAAAACCGTAAACAACAACAACTCAAGCTTAAAAACAATGCTCAGAGGCTTATATATTTCATTTATTATTTACGGCATGTGTGGCATGTGAGTCTATAGGAAAAACACACACTCACAATAATGGACCACTGTGTGCTTTTACAAAGAAAAAAATGTTTCGCGATTATAATTTTTTTTTAATGGCAGGCTCTTATTTGTCTTATCTATCCATGAACTTGACCAGATGCACCCGCAGGGGCAGATTAATATAAGCCGGTTTTGTTTCTCGAAATTTTTTTATCGATGTTTCTCGACACGTTTACTAAAAAAAAATATGTTGAGTCATTTTATATGTCATTTATTATGTAGAACATGTTGGATGTGTGTCCATAGAAAAAATATATTTCGACCACTCAAGTTTGCATGAAGAAGAAAAACTAGGTTTCGCGATTAGAGCTTTTTCCTCAATGGCAGGCCCTTTTTTGTTTTATCAGTCCATGAACTTGACCGGATGCTACCCGCAGGAGCAGATTTAGATAAGCCGGTTTTGTCTCTCGAAAGTTTTTTTATCGATGTTTATTGCTCGTGTTCACAAAATAAAAATGCTTTAGGGCTTATATATTCCATTTATTAAGCTAGAACCTGTGGGATGTGTGTCCACACTAAAAAAACATATTTGGACCACTCGTGTTTTTGCAAAGAAAAAAATATAGGTTTCCTGATTAGAATGTGCGTGTCAATGCCAGGCTTTTTATTTGTTTTTATCGATCTCATCATCCTGACGAGATTCACCCTGAAAAGGTCTGGAACATATTAGCCGTTACTTTTTTTTCCTGGATAAGTTCTCTATCCATGTTTCTTACTCATGTTTAAAAAAAATGCTTGAGTCTTATATATTTCATTTATTATTTAGAGCATTCGGGATGTGAGTCCATAGAAAAAAACCATATTTGGATCACTGTTGCTTTTACAAAAGAAATGAAATGTTTCGCGATTATAATCTTTTTTTAAATGGCAGGCACCATTATTTGTCTGATCGCGAATCCATGAACTTGACCAGATGCGCCGCCGCAGGGGCTAGATTAATATAAGCCGGTTTTTGTTTCTCAGAATTTTTTACTCGGGATGTTTTCCTGGATCTCGTCTTACGAAAAAATGTGTTGAGTAGTTTTTTATATGCATTGTTTATTTAGGAACACGTCGGATGTGTGTCGCATCGTAAAAAGATATTTGGTTCTACTCAAGTTTGCATGAAGAAGAAAACTTGGTTTCCGCGATCAGAGCGTTACTTTTCTCAATGGCGGAGCACCTTTTTTGACTTTGTCAGTCGCATGAACTTGACCGGATGCTACCGCAGGAGCAGACTTAGATCAGCCGGTTTTGTTCTTCTCGAAAGTTTCTATTATCGGCAGGTTATTTCTCGTAGTTGCAAGACCAAAAACAATGCCTAGAGTCTTGCACATTACATCTATTCTTCAGAACATGAGGATGCCAGTCCATAGAAAAACATATTTAAACAAC